>JBCJKH010014553.1:0-32182 GCA_039877255.1 Loriculus beryllinus | reverse complement strand
GTTTAGTGTGAGGTGTCCCTGCCCATGGCAGGGGTGTTGGAACTGGATGATCTTAAGGTCCTTTCCAACCCTAACTATTCTATGATTCTATGTTGAAGTAAAAGCAGTAGACTGAAAATATAAGCTAAGGCACAGGGCCCATTAAAAGCTCTTCGGTGCCTGAGACACTGTTTAGGAATGGTACGTTAGAGTTTTTAACACCAGTGTCACAGGTCCTGAATCAGCCACGATGGGAGTGGACTTGCTGTCTGATAGGTACATCATGTTTTTCTGCATTGGATTGGTTTGACTGGTTCCTTTTCCACAAAGTTAGCCAATTTCTTCATGTCATCAAAGCTGTGTACGGAATTTCCGTTTGTTTCCACTGCCAGTTTTTAGAAGTAGGGGGTGTGCTGTTGGATTTGTTTCTTTCCCCTCGTTGTGCGATTTTCACAGGACGCTCGGAAACGTGCGTTTCTGTAGAAAAATGCGGTGAATTCTGCCTCCTGAGGGAGGTCCCGCCCCGTTTCCCTCTCGCTCGCCCTTTAGCGTGCGGCCTTGTCAGCCCCAGCACAGAATGGCCCTTCATACTTTGAGGCGGCCTACAGCGTTGCTACGGCAACCGAGTGTTGGCTGGCGGCGCGCATGCGCCGAGAGCGGGAAGCAGGCGGGGGGAGGCCGCTGGAGCGGAGGCTTGGCCGGCGGCCAGGGGGAGGTTTGCCAGATGCTCTGAAATGGGCTGTCTCTTTGCTCTGCCTTCCATGTAATGTCTGGGGTTTTATTATTATTTATTTTTAATTTTAGGGTTTTTTTTTTATATGGAAGAGAATGTAAGTAATGCCGTATAACTGCGGGTGGCGTGCAGGGAGAGAGAAAGCGAGCAGATATATGGAAGTCAGGCTAAAATATGTCCAGGCAGTAGGCAGATTAGATAGAGAGGAAGTAAAACCATTTTACATTTGAAAGAATGCAGCTCCTAGGTAAGCATTCTGTGTTTTAATCTGTAATGTTAGCATGGTTGTTAAGAATGTGGATTTGACTTAGATTTGTGATCTGGGAACTGTCTGGTGGAGCATGCAACCAGGGTAAAGCTTCCCAGGTAAAAAAGACAATAAGAATCTATTTTTAGGTGTTAATTGTATGCCTTGATAACAGCATTCTGGAAAATGGGGTAGATGTCTGTATGAGAATAATGCTGTGATTAGATAAATATAAGGATAAATGTCTGCAGAATATAAAATCCACTGAGTTTTTTCCTGTTTGCAGTGAAAAGGACTGAATAGGCCACATTTTGCAGGGTGTGAACTGTTGCAGTCTGTGTTGGTCTGTTTGTATTAATATTGGTTCAGATTGCAGAGTACCGGTCACTAAAAGTCAAGGATTGCTATAGTAGTTTTCTAGTATTCATTTTTAATATTTTCCATGGCTATTGCATAAAAGTGCTGTGTGTTTCAAACAAAGAAGAGGGAGGGGGGAGCTTGGTGGTTTGTTGGGTTTTTTTTTGGTTGGGTTTTTTTTTTCTTAAGAAAAAAAAGCATTCTTGTCAAAATAATGGAGGTTATTTGACAAGAATAATCTAAATATAGAGCAATAAAGCAAAGGATTCCAAACAGATATGCTGGTAGAAGGTGTAGAATCCATTATTTCCAGGTGACAAGTAGGCATGTAAAAATAAGGTGAGCATCTTCATGCTGAAGCTGTGTAGTAGCAGAGAGATGTTAATCTTTGTAGGTTATTTTAGAGCAGAACTGTCATGCTGGCCCATTAAGTCAAATTTCTGATTCAGCTGTCACAATACATCATCTTATTTTAATTGTGGGCTATTCTAGATATTGCGTTGCAGTTAGACAGCATTTAGGGAATTCTTCAATTTCTTTTTTATTTTCCCTTATAAAGGCAGTAACACCAGTTGCAGAGAGAATCGACAAGTGGATATTTTTTGCCTGTATTTGACTATAGATATTGAATCATTCAAATTTTGCATTTACATTTTGTAGCGTTTCTCCTTTATTAATCAAGGTCAAAAATAGCTTCTGTCCATCCTCTCCCAGAATATTCTCAGTGGGCCTTTTGTTTTAGAACTGCAAATTGTTCTATTACAAGAAATGGGAGAGAGATTTTAAACATTATCTTTCCCCCCCCATCTTCTGAAATACACAGCAGCTTTGCTGTCAAGACCTGCCGAGCTGCTGACCAGGCATGATAGGCCTTCATTAAATAATCAAATAGACACAGACCTACTTAATATATAATGAGAAGATAGTCAAAAATCCTGGGAGTGGAAAGGATCCTATTTTTCTGAAGTAGGATCTTTAATAATGATTATGGAGCAAAGAGATCTACTATAGATCCTGCCATTTTTCCAGTATCTGGGTTAAAATCTGTAACTTGATCTAGCATAGACTTTCTAATTGTGCTGCCTTTTGTGACATCTTAAAAGAGTACAGTAGAATTGGTACAGCAGGGTTTCCAGGTTTTATGTAGTTGTTCTTGTGTGGCTTTTTATAAGCTAAGGAGTGGAACCAGTATGGTGGTAGGGAGATGCTAATCCTCTTCATTGGTGGTAATGGACTCACGTGGTCCAAAGTTGACTACAGAGGAGGACACCATGGAAATTGCTTGTCATTGATGTTAACAGAAATTGTATTACACCAAGTTGCTCAGCATGGTCAAACTGTTGGTTTTTTGACAGTAATTGCAGTACATGGGGCAACTCAGGATTACTTTTCATTCACAGTGTGAGGTTTGAATAACAGAATAGATACTGCTTGCATTATGAAAAGTGAAAAAATTCAGAGGTACTATAGAAAAAAATTCTTTATCAAATGAAAATTTAAAGAATCATTCAATGGGTTTGAATCCAGATAAAAATTCGGATATTGCTTTTGGTTCTTAGCCAGTTTTCAACATGTCTAGAACAAGAGAATTAACTGTGTTTTGAGGGCACATTTGGCAGTCAAAGAATGCACTGCAGCTAAAAGGAAAGAGAAAATGTCATCTGCAGTATCTCCACATAAAAATAGAATCTTTCGGAATATTACCTGATTTTTATTAATAATCAGATTATATATACTACGTTGTTCTGTTAGGGAAGAAATCATACCTATTTGTTTCTTGTGATTACATAGTTGAATAGTCACAGTTTTACCAAGGGAACATGGAAGGCAACATTTGGGTTTGCCTCTCAGTCTCCCTGTAGGCCATTCTGGTTCTAAGAGAATCAAGATCTAACATGCAGTTATTTGAGATACGTCTTCAGTATGTGTTCTTAATAGATACATTCACGTAAGATAAAAGTAAGGCATTTGTTCTTTAGAGTTTGAATTTTGCAAGTTTCAATATTCTATCATTTTATAATATCAAAAAGGGATTTCTGTCTTACCTATAGAATTAGTTATAACACTGTCTTTGAGAGACTCTTCCAGTTTATCTGTATCACTTTAATTACAGTTCCTTGTTCTTTCACTTTTCCCGCCCTTAATCAAACATGCAAAAAACATTCATGGAAAATATCCAGCTAGCTGGAGGTGCCTCTCATTGTAAAAGGAGCTGTAGCACCTCAAGGTGTATGCTTAGAGGAATTTCTTAGTCTTCATTTTGCAGTCACCTGAAGGATGTATGTGTAGTATGTTTAATAGTGTGCATTCATTTAAAGTTTTTAGGGTTCTTGCACCACAGCATCATCAAGAAATATTGGTCACAGTTGCTTTACGTTGTTGAGCAGGAAAAGTGCCAGAAGCATTTTCCAGCGTACCTATTCTGCGGATAAGCACGGATTTTGATTCTCACAATAAGTCATTACTGTATATTTTATTTGCACTAAGTTCATAAAGGAGGGATGAGTCCGTGAGGATGAAATCCGTGATGTGTTTTAGGAGCTTGAGATTCCTCAAAATGATCAGTAGTTACCTATTCAAATATTTACATTTTGTTTCAAAGTAGTTCTTGTTTCCCAAGTAGTCTTTTCTCTAAGTGACTGTGGGAGCCACATAAAATGATACCCAAATTGTACGTTTCTCTTGTAACCTCTCTGTATTTTAAGATAACATTGAAAAAGCTGACTCTAAAAGTTAAATACAGGAATACAGTAATGTCAAAGTTAATGAAGCATGGTAGGTATGCAGAAACAAGTGGTTTAGTTATGTATATTAAAAAAAAAAACAAAACAATAAACTCCAAGCAGCTGTGATGTGTAATACACAGAGTAACTTTAAAAAAAACCTAGCTAAATATTGATCAGCTAATCATCCTTCTCATGCATACATGCATTTGGAGTGGTTTTGGCTGCTGTGAACTATGACCTGCATCATACCATGTGCAAATGTTCTTCACAAGGACGTTCTTGCTCACAGTTTTATGCTAACTGGTCATTCTCAGAATACTCCTCAAAAAGGAGTGAAGAACTTGCAAACTGAGGCACAGCTCTAGAGTGAGTCATTGTTGAAGATGGTTGAATTCCTGGTTGGTAGAAACTAACATTTTTGAGATCACTCTAAATCTCCACATGGTATAAAGCTGTTAACTTGTTGCAGTCAGTTTAATTCTTTTCATTTCCTTAATTAGTGTTCAAACTTGGCATCAGAAAGCAAATGTGCAAGTGATGAAAACACATTTAAGTACTCTGCAACAAAATTACATTAACTCTAATTGTGGCAGCTTGTCTTGATCATACACTCTTCTGAACTCCAAATCCTGTACACATTGTTCTTCCTCCTAGCTTCTATTTATTTCACAGAAGAGTTTATGGTATTGGCGGTCTATTAATAACATAAAAAAAAATCCCTGCTACTTTCACCCCATATTGCTTTTGCGTATATGGTGTATGTGCTTCTAAGTAGAGATTCATTCTTTGTTTTGTAGAAGAAATTGTTTCATCCTTTGTGCTCCCACTCAGCTCTACAGGTGAGCATCCACAGAAGCTTTAACATCTTTCTGTAGAGTAAATGATGTGTCACGATAATAGAGCTATACTCTTTGAAATAATGCGGAAGACAGAAGGAAAACTCATGGGGAATGAAGTGGCTTGAAACAAAATGGAGCAAAACCAGTGACAAGTTTTCTGCAAGTTTCTGTGTGTTTCATGTTGTGCTTATTTGCTGGTTCTTTATTCTTGAAATAATTTTACGAATTACTTGAACATGGTATTAGTTGGAAAGCAATAAGAAATAGTGTTGGGAAAGAAGTATTTCCCTTTTACAGAGATCTTGTGTAGCTATTGATTTCAGTGGTTTACTCCTTACAGTATTCTCTAATTGATAAGACCTGCTAGTCAGGACCAAAAAATCTCAAACCCATAATGTTTCAACTTTTTAATTATGGGCAAAAAAGGGCATCCTGGAGATTCTTGTTCAGCCTCTCACCCTGAGACAAAAAAGATTTTCTCATGTTGCATTCCTTATGGGTATTGGATGAAGAACAGGAATGTCTCCATTTTGAACTCCTTCCGCTTAAAAATTGCATATTGTTTTGCCTTGCAGTCGGACTTACCTTTGACTACAGTTTCCTTTTTTTGCACCGTTTATGTAAGAACAAAATGGAACGGAGAAACAGAACTCTTTAAGAAATTGATTCTGCACAATTGTCACTGTGAACTTAACTTACGCCCATCCTAAAACGGACGTAAGTGTCTGGATAAAAGTGAGTTCTGCACAGCTAGCAGTGTTGCCCCAGTGCCTGCTGGAAACAGATACTGGGAATTTTAGTTCTCCAGTCACCCACTGCTGGTGGTTGACGGTTGTGGTGTCAAGTTTTCTTGATTTCAGGTGCAGATTTAAGGTTGCTGATACAGCATCTTGGTTGATGTTTGATGTATTTAAAAGAAAACTCTTAACTTGGAGCAGTAGACACTCCTAGGAATTAATTATGTTCATTTATGAATAGATAACCTGAATTAAATAATGACCACTTATAAAAGTCCATGTATCTTCACTGATATGCTTATTACAACATTAAGGGCTAGACTTTCTCATTTTGGCCAGTAGCAAAAAAAAGACTTTGAAATACCTGAATTGCGATTTATTCCTTGGTCAGACTTTCAGGTCTTACTGAAATAACCTCTCTGCAGGGTTTGGCGTTTACTCTGCTATTGGTGCCAGACTCTGTCTGTCAAGGGGTGGCAACCTAACTCGTACACATCAACAGAGAAGCAGGTGCAGGACTCAGGATGTCTCACACAGTGGATGAATATTGCAGTTGGGCTTTATGTCCCTGTCCTATAAGTATATAAAAAAGCTTTTCATCTTTCCTTTTCACTTCAGCTGAAAATCCTTGTTATCAGTGAAAAAGTTAACATTCTGTCTGCAAGAGTGCTGTTTCTAACCTACATTTCTGCAGTTCTGACCTACAGTTCTGGTTTGGCATTATGCCTGTATAAAAGAAATGGTTTGAATTCAACTATTCAGAAGTATTTCAGGCTATTTATTGTTATTTAGATATATTTAGTTTGCATAGTTCAAATTGTATTGCCTTTAACTGGTAAATGTTAAAGTAGATGTTAGAAGCTTCTCTATCCTGAAGTTGGTTCGCAGTCTGTTTAGAGAGAAGAAAGAAGTGGTTTATATAGCAATAATTAATTTGTTAACCTGGGAGGTTATACTAATTTTATAGATAAATTTTTCTCTTTATATAATCCCTATAATGCAGTATGAGCAAATGGTTACTGATGAAGTACAATGTTGTGATGATTCATTTAATTTTCTCCAATTATCTCCCAAGAGAAAAATAGGAAAATAGGAAACAGGTATTGTCTCTACCTGATTGCAGGTGAGCCCTGCTGGGCATTGAAACTCAGCATTCACTGAAGCAGGCAGGGCTGAAATTCATTCTGATGCTGGGCAGATTGCTTTCTGGTTAACACAGCAGTAGCATGTACATTTACATTTCACTGCCTGTCTTCCTGCCTTGAAGCTTAAAGTTTACAGAATGCAGAGATGACTGAAATTGAAATTGCTATTCTGGTTTCCTTCTGGAACTGCTTGTGACTTTTCTGTTATTTTTAATAATGGAATGATAAGATTTTTTTGACACATACTGTTACGTCTTTCCTTCAAGACAGCTGCAGTCCTTCTTGCGCAAACTGCCTTACCAGCAATCCCTATGATTACCAGGCTGGCAGGAAGAAAGTGGCATGTGTAAAGTACTGCAGGGATTTTTTTTTTCTCTCTCTCTGCTAGAATCTTAAAAATCCATAGAGTATATGTAGATGTTATATCTCTCTTTCTCCATCCCCACCCCCAATAAATACACTGTTTTTTATGGTTTCTACCTGAATAGAAAAAAAATATTTCACATTGTGGACTGCTTCCCATAAAGTTCATAAGTGCTCATCTCTTTTAAGACTTCTGGGTTGGAAAGGTAAAACTAGGGAATTTATAATAATAAATTACAGAAGCAGCACTAAAAGTGTTTCCAAATATAAGCTGAAATCAAGCAGTGGAATCTAAATCACAAAAAGTGAAAGTACTGTGTGGAGCATCAGAAGTAGGAATGGCTGGAGAAATAAGTGTTCTGCAACCTTAGCTAGAGCTGGGGTAAAGAGGATGAGTTACAAAAGAAAACCACAAACAAACAAAACCGAAACCAAAACCCCTAGAGCTCCTGTGAACTGCTTCGGTCTTACAAATGTGCATAAAAGTTCTGCTTAGAACTGTATGGAAAGTGTATTAGTGTTTTCATTCTGAGGGTCATACTTATATTCTTTATGTCATGGATTGAGGCTTTCCCTGACATGCGTTTTCTTTTTCTCTTCTTGAGGTGCACACTTCAGTCTCTGGAGTAAATGTTGTTTTCTGCATATTTCACCATTATATGGGTGCAGGGCCAAATGGGAAGTGGTTTGGGTTTAGTTCTCACTCTTAGGCTTTTGTACAAATAAATTGTTATTTTGTATATTTTATGTTTTCATTATGACTGCATTTGATTTCACAGCCTGAGGAAGAGCTTGATCCTGAAGAGAGGGACAACTTCCTCCAACAGCTTTACAAGTTTATGGAAGACAGAGGTAACAATTACTGTATTTATTTATTTATAATTTAATCTGTAGCCTACTTTAATGGCTTTTAAAAGTAGCTTTTAAATGTAATGGGTACTATTATTATGAGCATATTTGTCATGTCAGTGAAAAAGAGAACAGTCTGGTGCAAGGAGAAACAGTTTCACCTGTTTTCACATGTGGCTGGTCTATTTCTAGTACTTTGAAGCACAGCATACAGAGGAAACACAAATCCTTCCAGAGGTGTTTTGTTTTCGTTTTGCTTTCACAAAACCTTTTTTATGCTAACAGTCCCTGTTAAATAAGCTCTTGGTTGATTGCTTGTTGTGACAGCCATGGCTGGGAACTTTGCTGCTGTTAATCTGAGGCTGGAACCTGAGGAGGCTGTTCATGGATGGTGAAATTCAGCCAGCAGGGAATGGGAGATATGCCATCTTAGTCTCCTTGCAGAACTGTCTCAATCCTGGTCTAAGGTATACACTGGAAGTGCATGTTCTGTGAATAGAGAGCAGGATATACCGTCTGACTTGGGAGAACTGTTGTTGCATAAGCCATTCACATCTGAAGTTCTGATGAGGCTGACACTAAAATGGAAGGTTTTCTGTTCCTTGCCTGCACACCCCTGCCACTTTAAAAGAAAAAAACCAAAACCAAAAACAAAGCCTGCAGTTTTATCTTTTACAGTATATTTGTTCATTTCACTCATAAACTTGCTATTACAATTTGAATACTGTGTTAATCTAGCAATAACACTGGTGGAGGTTGATTACAAGTGCAACTATTGCCTTTTTATTCTATTTTTCTTTCTTTTTCCTTGACAGAAGTTACCTGAATTATATTTCTGTAGTAGCATATAGTACAGCAAATGTTGATGTACTTGAGTTTGCAGTAACCAAAGCTAAGAGCAAAGTAAAGTGCATGTAGTGCATAAATATTTTCCCCCACTCCTCCCCCATTTTTCTTCTTGCATTTTAAAATCTGGGGGAGAAATCAAGTTACGTCTGTAAAAGAGGCTCTGCATCACTGTGAGTGAGATGTGTTCTAGCCCACAGAATCATAAAACAACAGTTCCAAGTCTATTCACTACTGCCAGTTCTTATCACAGGTTTAGAAATTGATCCTGAAATATGTATGAAAAAATCTTGGAGTTCATCCAATATAATTTTGAGGCCTCCTGTGTATAATCAGTGTTTCTTGGAGAATAACCTGCCTTGGGGGAGTAAGAGTCTATCTCAGGTTTGAAAAAAAATACTCCTATGCTGCTGGACTAATCCACAATTTTCTTTCTTGTAACATGATTCTTCCCTCTTTTCTGTTTTCTTCCTTCCTCACTCCCTTTCTTAAGCAGTCTCAGACTATAAACCATGTAAGGGCACATACAGGCACTTACAGAGACAGAAACAAAAAGCATTTGTACACTAAATTTGAAGGCTCAGCCCAGACACTATCATTTAAGCTAGTATGTTGATAGAATAACATACAGGACTTTTTCAGGACTAGATCTTTCCCCCTGCCTGTGTACATTAATTTCTTTTTTTCCCCCCCCGCTCCGGAAGATTTCCTTTCCCACAGGATTTGTTCTGCAGTCTGTTCTCTCAGTATGAATGTTTTGATTTGTGTGATCATGACAGTGTTCTCAAAGTCCTATAACATTATTTTAATGATTCCAAATATAATTGCATGAAGATGAGAAGCAGCAGGGTGTGAGATTTGATATTCTTCCTTGCTGGGAGGAATACTGTCTACGTATGCAGCCACTTGCCCCAAGTCACTTTTGATTTCTCCTTCTGCAGTTAATCATTGTTCTTTACATCATTGCCACTCATCCTATTTGAGTTCGTTCTTTTTTTGCCAGAGCTGTCCCAAATAGTCACATCCTGTTAGGCTTTGTGCTTTTTCACAGTCTTGACAATTTGCCTGTGTATATCTTTTCCTAATCTGTGGAGCTTGCTGCAATTCTGTCTGTTTTCCCTGTTCAGGAGAGGGACAGTGGGATACAGCCAGTTCGATGGCACAAATCTGAAAGGAGATCCAGACATCACAGTTAGCAGGCAGCTGGTGCCAGTGTGCTAATCAACCACCCAGAAATAAGTGATGCATTCAAAAGAAAGTGAAGCCGTAATTCCTGACTGAAAACTACTAACTTCTTGTGACTTTTATCTTGGAATTATTAAATACAGATTTTAAAATGTAGAAAGATATTAGTAATCAAATGTGTTCTAAAGGAATGGAAGAAGTGGTTTGTTGTTCTTTGTGGTAAATTCTTATTTCTGGTTTTGTTTTATTTAGGTACTCCTATTAATAAACCACCTGTTCTGGGCTACAAGGACCTTAATCTCTTCCAACTTTTTAGATTGGTGTATCAGCAGGGTGGGTGTGACAATGTAAGTGTTGAATGTTTCCTGAACTATGTATGTCTGTTCATTCTTAAGGGCTGTGGCTTGTGGCTGTGCTAGATACAATTCCTTAATGTTCTTGGTTAAGACAACCTGAAAACTTCATTTTTTTTCTTCTTTTTTTTTTTTTCCCCTCCCCAAGATTGAGAGTGGTGCTGTATGGAAGCAAATTTATATGGACCTTGGAATTCCTATTTTGAACTCAGCTGCTTCCTACAATGTAAAAACTGCTTATAGAAAGTAAGTTCTCATATTATATGACGGTGAAAACAATTTTCCTGGGTTTTTCTTTTTTAGTAGCATGTGCAATATTCAAGCAATTTGTGATAGGTTAGTGAAATAGAGTTGTCATTCTTCAGTTAACAGTTCTGAGCATTTTCCAGTACTGAGGATTAAAATCATGGAGGACAGGAGTGCATGCTCAGGGCTGCATAAGTTCCTGTTGTTCTAATACATTAGAATTCTGCTAATCTCCTTATCAAGAAGCATTCACTTTAAGCATGTGGTGATGTTATTTCAGAGTACAACAGTGAAATTATAAAACAAAGCTTTAGCAAATTCAGATTTTGTAGATGCTGCATGCAATGAGAATTTTACTCCAGTTTCTCTAACTTCCTGAAAAATATTGGTAGAGATAGACATGTTTCAGACTGCGCATTTAAATACCATCTTTGTGGAAACTGTACAGTAATGGGTTTAGGGCAATTTAGTTTACATTCCTGTGGTAGATGTGACAGGATGAAGTAGTAAAATTACTGCTTGTAATGAATAAATGCATAAATTCTTTTATTCTGACCGCTGGTTTTCAGTTGTGTTTTAACTTCTGAAATGGAAACCTTTTCTAAATAAAAATTATTTTTATTGTTTATCGTCTTGGAAGTTTGACAAGAAACAATTGGGCTTTTTGAGTAAAAGGGAAGAATGAGGTTCTCTTGACTCAAACCTAAGGAAATTTGGCTGATTTAATAGGGATGACTAATGACTCAACTCATGTTAAAGTTGATGAAGATGAAAATACTCAGACTGTCTGCAGTGGGATTTGAACTGGGCGCATATTTAAGGTCTGTATTTTAGAGAGAAGAATATCATAAAATGAGTAATTGGCAAATATGTACTGGGTTGCTGTTACAGTAGAAACAATTATGTTGTATAGACACATGATAGTGTGTTGTAACTTGCATATTTATTCCTTCAGGAATAAGCTAATTCGTGTTTCTCTCACCTATAACTGGATTACAATGTGCACACAGGAAGTTACCAGAAAACAAGCTGATGCATGGCAGTTTGTTACGATGTGGTAACTTGTTTGTATGCCCATATTCTAATAGTAGGCTGATTTTAGCTGTCATTATGCATTTGCAGAACAGCATACGTGTTCTTAGGCTTTACTGTCATGAACTCTTAATTGGACAGGGATGAAATTAAATTTGTGGGAAGCACCTGTGTGGATTCTTTCTCACCATTTGATTTGTGTGCGTAATAGTTTCTTTTTAAAATCTTCTCTGGCTTTTTATTTTGTTTGTTTAGGCTTGAGGGTTTTTTGTTGTTTTTTGTTGTGTTGCTTGGTTTTGTTGGGGTTGTTCTATCCTCCCCAGTATTAACCCCTCTGCCCCCCCCAAGTTACTGCTGTTTTTGCTTTTCTCCGAGCAGGAAAATAGCTTTTATGCACTTCAGTAAAGAGAAATATAAATGAAACTTTATTTGAATATATAGGTATCTTTATGGTTTTGAAGAGTACTGCCGTTCTGCAAACATTCAGTTTAGGACCATACATCACAATGAACCAAAAGTAGTAGAAGGCATACTGAAACGTATGGAACCAATGGAGGAAAGTGTGAAGGAGGAACAAAAAATGCCCCCAACAGAAGTTAAAAAAGAAGCAGAAGAAAATTATTCCAGCAGTGAAAGTGAGAAAGAAGAACCAGAACTAAGATCCCCAAGGGTAAGTGGCTTGAACTGGTTTCTACTTAGTACTTAACAAAATACCTTTGTATAGTGAACAGTTTACATAATGAGTTTTCCCTTGTGGAGTGATTATAGGTTTGAATTGGCATACTTGTACAGGCATAGGACAGAGTTCTGTGAACACAGAGTTGGTGTTAATGGTTAATTATGTTCTGGCTGTGAATAGATCAGTTTTGTTTATTTTTTCATGCATTAAGCCATCCATTGGATCTGCTCAGACTGTGTTGAATGTCAGGCATGTTTCAATTCAGGGATGGCTTGAAGAGCTACTGAGGGCTGGATATTGTCAGAATATCAGCCTGTGAAACTCAGCAGGACAGTCTTGGTTGTGGGTGGGGATTTCTACAGGCACATGGAATCTGGAGCTTTCCAGCAAGAAGCAGGAATATTAAGGGACTACTGCAGCTTTAAGAATCAAAGGAAGACCTATTTCTCTGAGTTGGTTTTTATCACAGTATCTCTCTTTTTAATTAACACTATAATTTTACAGTATGTAGGCAAAGTAGAGGGAGGAGCACTTACATTTTGCCTTCTTCCATCCCTGAGTGCTGTAGAGGTGAGGGTGGTAACAGCAGTTACATAGGTAAGATCAGTGACTCATCAGCTAGTGGATACTGAACCTGATGCGGAATACAAGAGTCCTTTTGAGGTGTTTGAATATGATGCTGTAGCACTCCTATTAATTCTGTTGAAAGGACATTTTATGTTCTTTGACAGAGCACAATTCCTGAAGGACAGGAATTGCTATTTTTTAAATTACTCAAGTTGTAAGAATTCTGTTCAACCGAAGTGTAATTTGATTAAAGTTCTTCTGGCAAACCAGCTTTTCAAGCAAGTTTATGGCCTTTTACATTAATAGATGAAAAGACAAATCTAAGCTTGTATTTACACTATGTATTATGTTTTACATTTCTATCTAACTGCAAGTGGTTTTTCCAAGCTGTGTCAGCCTTAATGAACCTCCTGGCATGACATTAGTTTTGTTGTATAGGTTTTAGGGTGGGTTGTTTCTTGAGGGTTTTTTGGGGGTTTTTTGGTTTGTTTTGTTTGTTTTGTTTTGTTTAAAGGGGAAGAAAACTGGTGAGAGGATAAGGTTGAAGAATTTTTTGTCCTTTTTATCATTGGCTGGCTGTGTTAATTTGTTGCTAAATAAATATTGGTCATGTGTCTTATTACTTTATTAATCCAGTCACCAGCTATCTATTTATGAATTATTTTTCCAAAGTATTTGAAGTGTTTGCCATTATGCTACTGTGAATTTTAATTATCACAGTACCTCCATTACTGTTGTCTTTGGATGGCCTCCAGATAATTAATTTTGCATTCATAATGCATTTTAAATGTTCTTATTACAAAGCAATGACCCTATCAAGAGACTTTCAATACCAGAATGACAATCCTGTACTAGATCCACAAGAGGCATTTGCAGATAGCCCTAGACAGCAGTTGTAACAGTTCACTGTCAGAAATGAAGATGCGTCTCAAGCGTCAAGTCCTGTACAAGCACTTTAATGCTATTGCTGTAGTTGAGCAAGGCATTTTGGCCCTTTCTATCAGGGCAACAGACCTTAAAATGTCCTCAAATCCTCTAGAAGGTAATCAGAAGTTCATCCTCTTTATTCGAAATGAAGCAGAATGGCTTTATTTTGGAGTGATTTTGGTTTGGTTTTCTTTGTGGGGTGGTTTTTTTCTTTGTTTGTTGGATGGGTTTCTTTGTTTTTCTGTTGTTGTGGTGTCTTTTTTTTTGGCGGGGGGGAGGTGTTTGGGTTTGTTTTGGTTTGTTGTTTGTGGCGGTTTTTTGTTTGGTTTGTTGGGTTTTTTTATTGTTCCCTCCCCCCCCAAATAACAAGACTTCAAGCTATTATCTTAAGATTTTAGAGTATTTTGCTTTTTGCTATTATCTCCAGCTTTTCTTCCATACAGGAATATTATTTCCTTCTTCCCTGTGTTTGGACTATACAGAGAACAGTTGACAAGAGTCATTAAACTGTTCTTATTTCTGTTCTAGGGACGAAGAAGACTTACCCGTGATGCAACTCCAGCTAAAAAAGATAGTGAAGAGGATAAAACACAAGACAAATTAAAAGACAGTAACAAGGAAAATAAAGATATAGAGGAAATGCCTGAGAATGCAGAGAAGAAAGAAAATGAAACTCCACTAGGGAGAAAAAGTACACCAAAGCAAAAGGAGAAAAAAATTAAAAAACAGGACGATTCCGACAAAGAGTCAGATGAAGAGGAAGAGAGGCAGAGGGAGAGGTAAACATTAATTTGTGTCGCCTTCTAACACGTGTGTCTGTGTCGTGATTGAACCGTACCTCAAGCAGAAGTATACACAACTAAAACATGGAAATTGGGTACCTGTTCACTCAGCAGCCAGACAGGAAAGGGAAAATTTTATTTCAAGCTTGTAAATGTGCTGTACTTTACGGAAGCATCTTTTTCTGGTAGGCAGCGGACTTTCATTTTGTTGAAGGTCTTGCCAAGGATGTGTTAGTGTTTTGTAACAGTTGTATGTACAGACACAGAGTAGACCAGGCTGTGTCTGTCAGGTGCTGTATGGATGGTGAGCAACTGTTTAGGCAGACTTGTCTGGGCAGTTGAAATGCAGATGGAAAAGAGAGACCCTCTTCTCCAATGCTTTTGTTAAAGTGTTTAGTGATGGCTGGTGAACCTACAGGGCGCTTGGTTTTGTTACTTGATATACTGTAGGGGATCAGCAAGCAGGGGATCAGCTAATAAAGAAAGTAAAGGAACGAGGGAGTTTGTATGAAACACACAGGTAGGCTGAAGAGGAGAGTGGAGAGACATGGAAGGGCAAAAGAAAAATAGCATCCACAGACTAAGCTTGACAAGTTGAATTGGATATATAGTCATGGTTACAAATGAGTGTGACCCGGTAAGTAATTCATTACCAGAGTAGACCTCTTAGCTAACTTTAGATGTGGTCAAGGGTAGTGTCTTACCAGCTTAAACTGGCTTTCCTACCTTGTTTTTCTTGTCCTTGTGGCTAAGTGGTTTGGACACAAGTTAATGCTAAATGAAGCCTGATAGAGGTATTGTATGTTTTCTTCTAAAGAGCTTTGAGGAGTAGGAAAAGCACACGGTTATTTTAAAGAAAGTGTTTCTGTTTAGTCCAGAAAACGTAATCTTGCAGTGCCCCATAGCATGTGGAAATGCCTCAAATGAAGGTGCACTGTTGGGTGTGCAGGAGGTCACAGGGGGATGGGTATCAGGTGACATGGGCACCAAAAAGGTTTTTTTTTAAGCTGTGTGGATGGTGCTTGTTCTCTTTCTTTTAATTGTTTGCCACAGCAAGATAGTTGCTGTTGAAGGCTAATGAATATATTTCATCAAAAGCAAACCTATAGTCTTTTTCACTATTTTCTTTTTTGGTAACTTTTTTTGTAGTTTAACTTTTACATTATGCTAAATTCACCCTAAAAAAAGGAGAGAAGTATAGGTTAAAGTAGGATAGATTGTGATTCTTGAAAGTATGTTTAGGTAGAATATTTAAATAGCACATATAGCTATAGTAAGAGGTAGACATAGCTAGTAAGAGGTGTCTAGACACTTTTAATCTTTGTTAAGCACTGTTATAATCAATTTTTCTCATTGTGATGGTGTTTGCATCTGTAAGGGGATCACTATGATGGCGATTCAGGCTTATGCACACTGTTAGTAAACTGTAGCCTATTAAGCAAATTGTAGGAGAGAGAATTTTTCTTTTTCAATAATGTGCCAAATTTCTTCGTGTTTTACTTAGGAGTCGATCACTGAGTTGACTTACTCCTCTTTCTGCATTATCAAAATATTCATTTAAAAATACTTTTTAAGTTCTGAGGTAGTTGTACACATAATACATAGTGTTTATATTATATTTTTTCTGGATATCTTTGGCACTTACTCCTGTTTTCTCAAAGTCCTGTTCTTGATGTGAGAAGCTGTGTCCAAGCTAGCTTCAGAGCCAGTGCAGGATAGAGAAGATGAAAACATTTCTTTTCCTGCAGCCTTTTTGTTTTTGTAGCAGCTTGGCTATGCTAGTTAAATGTTGAAACATTGATTATCTCTAATTAGTGGACATTTTAAATACACTTTACTGCAGGGAGGAAATTGAAAACAAAGGAGAATCAGAAGGTGAAGAGGATGAGGAGGATGCAGAACCCTGCCTGACTGGAACCAAAGTGAAAGTAAAATATGGACGTGGAAAGACTCAAAAAATCTATGAAGCCAGTATTAAAAGCACAGAAATTGATGATGGAGAAGTTTTATATTTAGTTCACTACTATGGTTGGAATGTAAGGTGAGGGGATAACAATTGCCTTTCATTTCTTTCTTTGTTAAATGGATTATTTACAAAAGAATTTTTGCTCTAAGAACAGAAAGAGAAAGATGATCAGTGACTTGGCTCCAAATGGAACTGTCAACACGGTAACAGGATCGGACTGTATTACATGTTTCAGTGTTAGTAATTTTGTTCATGGTATGACACTACAACATGGAAATGTACAAGGAAGTATATTCTGTGATTTCAAAGTTTTCATCTGGCTTAAAGTGAGTAATCCTCACTCCTCACAGGAGCATCCCTGTAATTTACTGTGTCAGCTACTGTTAGCACTATTGGACTTCATTTAAGGGAGTCATTGATGATGGTGAAGACCTCTACAATTAAGTGTATCAAGCAATGAAATTTTGGCAACGCAGTTTAATCTTGTATTGAATGTTAGCTGTGATTATAAGGAATGGTTGTTACAAAGAGCTACAGAATCTTAAAATGCTTCTCTTGCCAGCCATGCTTTATATTCAGTACTGCTGCAGAAATGGCTTTTTTTGCTCTTCTTAAGAGCATTGTTTTAGTATGTAGACAAAAATACCACAAAATGAATTTCTGAAACTAGAATGCTTCTTCTATATAACTTGAGATGTTCCAATTCCATACTTTTCTAATTAAGCAAATTTCTTTATGTGGCAACACAAAGTTTATTTGTGTGGGGATATACTTACATGTGTCCCTTTACCTTTTTAATAACTCAGGAGATTCTAAGGAGAACTAGCAGTGTATTTGTGCTTTTCAGAATCTCATGCAGTTTGTTGCTATAATTTAAAAGTTTTACCTTAAAAAAATTATAATAAAAAAGGGCATTTTATTATTGTGGTGAAAACTGCTTTTTAATATGATGTGAAATAATTGACAAAACTATAGCTGACACAGTCCCCTAGGTTCCAGTATTTTGCCAGCAAGAGACAGGGAAGTTTGCATCTCCATTCCCCCATCCCATAAAGCTTGTGGGCTAGAAACATAATTCATCTTCGTAATGCCAGATACTGCGTGCGTTTGTAAATACATGCTCTACTTTCCTAGCTCTCTTTAATAAAAGTTTTCTGTAATTCAGTCTTTTTAATCCCCATATTGCAAACAAATTTTTATTATATAGTGATAATAACAGTATGTTGTTACTTACTTTTAGATACGATGAATGGGTGAAAGCTGATCGGATTATCTGGCCTGTGGACAAAGGAGGACAAAAGAGAAAACAGAAGAAAAAAACAAAAGTAACAGTTATTTTAATAATTTCTTTTTGTAGTACAATGCTTAATGACTATCACAATTCCTTATTCTTCAAAAAAGTTATTCAGTCCACAAATTATTTTTTAATAGAAGTGTAGAGCAAAAGGTTTTGATGATCAGCAATGAAATGTTAATAAACATTCATTGTTTTCCCCTCAGAATAAAGAAGACAGTGAGAAGGATGAGAAGAAGGATGAGGAGAAACAAAAATCAAAGCGTGGGCGACCCCCTCTGAAATCTACTCTTCCATCCAACACGTCCTGCAGTTTGTCCAAAACGCCTACTAGTGAAGGTAAATCAGGAGCCAGAAGTGCACGGAACAACTTGTCAGATTCCTCACCATTACCAAATGGAACAGAAGGTACATCTGGTGCACTCATGTTCTGGCGTGGAAGTGCATGTAAAGAGTGATGTAATGCGGTGCATTAATATGACAGCTTCAGAGAACACAGTGCTGTCAGCAGGTTTAAAGTCCTACTTATCCAGTCAGTGTACAAGTAATAGAATGGAAAAAAAATTTGGTGCAGGTTTTACTCTATAAAAATGAATATTTTTGATTTTTAGCAACACCTCACAGGCAGATGAGACATAGCTCAGGAATGTTTGATTCTGATGGAGATTCAAACAGTGAGTGCTTAGGCTTTTGAGGTTTTCCAGTACTTTTTTGTTGTTAATTTTTTTCCTCGCTGTGAAGTTTATTGAGGAAATAGTTGAGCTGGCACTGCTGAGGAGTACAGTTTGCTCACAGAAGAGCTATGGCATGGAAATGACTGTGCAAGTAATTCCATATTCTTTAGTCAGAGCCTTTCAGTCCTAATCATGAGCAGACCAACTCTAGTAGTATAATGATAGTCTTCATTGTGGTAATTAAGTCCTCAACCCCAGTACTAAATCATGCACCCATAGTTCTTAATTATATATAAAAGGCAGCAATATTTTTGGTCTTTCTAAGTCTCTGTGGAAAAGAACTGAAGTGAAACCACTGTCTGCTTTCAGCACAGATCCCTGAATAGTCCAGTAGTGTAAATATGCTTGCTCCGCATATTGTGCATACAATAGATTTGTACAATAGTTTAACAATGAAATGCCCATATTCAGGTGTAGAAGGGTTTGGTTTTTTCTGTTTAGGGGCGCATGGAGGGGAGAAGTGTTAGGTTTTTTGCTTTGTAATGTCAGGTGGGGCAGGTGGTTTCCACAGATAGATACAGATTATGGGAATGTGTTTTTTCTACTATAAACTGTAATTTGTTTATACCAGCTTGTCTGGGGGAAATAGCAGAAGAACCACAAGATACCTCAGGCTGGAAGGGACTCATAAGCAAGTCCAAGTCTCTGTTCCGTGCAGGACTACCTAAAACTAAGACTAAGAGTGTCATCCAGATGCACCTTGAGCACAGACAGCACCGCTACTATTGTAGTTTCATAGAAATTTTGAGTAAAAATAAGAACTGTAATAAGTGCATTGAATTATGCAGGACTTTTAAGTTTGAAATTGTGTATTCTAAACTGATGTTAATGTGGCAAATTACGGGGAAGAAAATCTTTGTGTGGTTGAAAAAGGAAATGGTGTTGTAATTGATGAATTAAGGTGCTGTTTCCTTCTTTTTTTAAATTTGTAGACTCTGGCACTTCTGACAGTGAAGCAGATGAATCATCTGAAAAGAATTTGAATGAAGAATTTTCTCCAGAAACTTCAGAATTGGATAGAAGTGAAAAGCTACATGATGAGAAGATAGATGAAGAAAACCCAAAGATTCCTCATGCATTGAAAGAAAATGACAGGACTCAAGTACAGCCACTAGAAACACTGAAACTGGAGGTTGAAGAAAGTGAACAAATTGTTCAGACTTTTGGAAATAAAACAGAGCAAACAGAAGAAATCAAAAGAGAGGTTGAAAAATCACCTAAAAGTAAAGGGAGAAGGAGCAAGACAAAAGATCCTTCTTTAGAGAATGCCAGGATTTCACCAGGAAGCCAAGAAGAGGTTGCAAATGAGTCTCTTGCAGAACCTGAAAGATTAGACATGTCTTCCTTGGACTGTAAAGAAATTTCCAGCACTACTGAAAGTGAAACAGAACCTTCTACAAAAGATAAGAAGCTTTTGAAAAGGAAAACTTTAGAACAGGCATCACCTGAAAAGAGAAATCGACGACAGAGTGAGATGGAAGTGCCAAATATTGTATCTGAAGAGAGGCCCAATGAATGTACTGGAGCAGAAGAATGTAGGGGGCTGAATGCTAAAGAGTCCCTCAGAACGGAGAATGAGGAAATGCCATCCCTGGTGGCAGAATCGGTTCAGCACACTCAAGAGCTGAGAAATGAGATCTCTGAACGTCCTTCTGAAGAAAATGAGAATGTGCCCTTAAAAGATGAGGATGATGCAATGCCTCAGATTGGTCCTGAAACACTGCTGTGCCATGAAGTAGACTTGGATGACTTGGATGAAAAGGAGAAGAGCAGTAGTGAAGACATCATGTCAGAAAAGCCAGATCCTAATGCTTCAGATCCAAATCTATCTGCCTTACCCGCTGCCATCCAGTCGAGCTTTTCAGTGATCTCTCCTCTTACGTTTAGCCAGGATGAATCACGCAGTATCAAGAGCGAAAGTGACATGACGATTGAAGTCGACAGTGTGGTGGAAGAGTCTCAAGAAGGTCTCTGTGAAAGCGAGTCTGCTAATGGATTTGAAGCCAGTACTACATCAAGCACCTGTAGTCTATCTGTGCAAGAAAGAGAGACTGGAGAGAAAGGTGAGTGTTCCTGTCAACAGTCTTTGCTCTAATTATTTCTGAAATAATTTTAAGACTGGTTTTACTAAAAGTTGGCTGTTTGTTTCGTCCTCTGGTTTTGAATTTATTTATTGCTTAAATGAAAAGAGTTTGCAAGTAGCAGAGATATCTGAGGTGTCTTGTCTTCCTTTATTTTCTCATTTAGGTCAAAAAAGACCCAGTGATAGCAATAGTGGAACACTGGCAAAAAAACAAAAGCGTACCCCAAAGCGAACAAGTGCTGCAGCCAAAAATGAGAAGAATGGAACAGGTATATTTGAGGGCGGGAGGTTATGCTGCCCTATCAACATGCACAAGGGCACACTGTTCTCACTGTTACCCATTATTTCTATTGGGTGGGAATTCCTTGTCCGGGTTTTTCATGATTATTCATGATTATTCATTAATATTATTAAGGTGCATGATTATTGACTGTTAACTGTAAAGAACTTAGCAGTTCTGCAGTAGCAGTGTTCCTTGGAGATCTCTTGGTTATTTTTAATTACTTCTTAGGAGAAGCTTTTAATAACAACGTATATTAGCAGCTACAAAGTATTTACCATTATGATAATTTTTATATAGAATCATCAAATAGTTTTGAATGGAAGGGACCTTCGAAGTTCATCTAGTCCAAACCCCCTGTAATGAGCAGTGACATCCTCAACTAGATCAGATAGCTCACATCCAGCCTGGTCTTGAATGTCTCCAGGGATGGTGACATCTACCACCCCTCTGGACAGCCTGTGCCAGTATTTTACCACCTTCATTCTAAACGATTTTTAACTCTCATCCAGCCTGAATCTCACCTGTTCTAGTTTAAAACCATTACTCCGTGTCCGGTCACATGAGATCCTCTAGAAAGTATCTCTTTGTATTTCTTATAGGGACTTTTTAAGTACCAAAAGGGTGCAATAATTGGGTTGGTTATGAATTTGTGAGAGGGGATCTTGTTCTGAGTAGGGACATCTCCTTCAAAGTATTACAGTAGGTGTTTCTCACGGGGAAAAAATGCATCTATGAAGTACAGAAAAAATGCTTGATGCTATAGAATAACTTCCCAGCAAAAGAATGCGAAAAGAATACAATATTCAGATATATTTGACATGCCTGTGTAAAGCTTCAAAATTACTGTGGCAGTCTAAAATATTTCCATATATTAGCTTAAAATTTTCTGTTACATATTAAAGCATTTATGCTTTTAGTCATATTTCAGAACTGTTCCTTTAGATGTGCAAGCAATGTGGTAGACGTATATAGTCATGGGCTACCTACTTACATCAATACAGTTTTGATCTTTGAAAAGGGCATTCTAGTATTATAACACCAAAATATGTGACTTAAACATAGTTTATCAGTGCTCTAATATTATTTTAATAAGCTGCTTTTTTACTTCTGTAAAAATTTAGACTATTGCTCTTTAACTAAAGGCCTGGTCAGCCCTTGCCTTCTCTTGCATTAAGGATTGGTACACTTGAGAGTTCAGTGCCTTTGGTGTCTTATAAAGTTATACATTCAGTCTCATATGGTTTTTCCTTGTGTGCATTCTGGGATCTCCTAAGCCAGGAGCAGTTTCTTTCTTAATCATTTTTTGTGACTATAACTACAGTTTTAAAATGCTAAGTTGTTTGTAAGCGTTCTTTTAACTCCAAGTACATTGCTGTTACTGCAGGACAAAGTAGTGACAGTGAAGACCTTTCTGTTCTGGACAGTTCAAGTAAATGTACTCCTGTAAAACACATAAATGCATCCAAACCACAGAAGATTTCCCGATCACCTGCAAGAGTCATTTCTCCTCACATCAAAGATGGAGAGAAGGATAAACACAGAGAAAAACATCACCACCAGAATGCTTCATCTAGAGTATACAAATGGAGTTTTCAGCTCAGTAAGAATTCTTTAAGTGACTTGATTAGAGGGAATTTATAAGAAAATTTGTTCTGAAATTAAAGTGTGGGGCTCCAAATTAGGTACAGGACTTTTATGGCCTGGTCATGGAAGTGTGTTAAATTTTAAGCTGCGTTTTGTAGGTCCTTAAGATTCATCATAGAATCCTAGAAGAGTTTGGGTTAGAAGGGCCCTTAAAGACCATCTAGATCCAACCCCCCTGCCAAAGGCAGAGACACCTTTCACTGGAGCTGGTTGTTTAAAGCCCTGTCCAACCTAGCTTTGAACACTGACAGGGATGGGGCAGCCACAGCTTCCCTGGGCAACCTGTTCCATTATCTCACCACTGTCATGGTAAAGAACTTCTTCCTTACATCTAATCTGTATCTCCCCCTCTCTGTTTAAAGCCATTCCCCCTTGTCCTGTCATTACTTGCTCACAAAAAGTCCCTTTCCTGGTTTCTTGTCAGCCCCTTTAAGCACTGGAAGGCTGCTATAAGGGTCTGCTATCAGGATTGTATTAATTTGCGTAAAATCACCTTGATGAACCTGTTTTTTCTTGCCACTTTTAAGATGAACTAGACAATATGAGCAGCACTGAAAGGATCTCCTTCTTACAAGAAAAACTCCAGGAAATACGAAAATACTACATGTCCTTGAAGTCAGAAGTAGCAACCATAGACAGGAGAAGAAAACGATTAAAAAAGAAGGACAGAGAAGGTAACTTCCAGATTTGCTTTATGATTCCCATGAGAAGTTAATTTTCTTGAAAATACGTAACTCAAAGCAACTTGAGTTTAATTGGGAGTATCTTTTTTTGGGGAAAAAAGTTATCATCTGTTTGCATATATGTTTAGAAAATATTTATGGCTGTTCAGAACTTGAACCTAATGAGCATTCCCTCATTATTTTATAACAGTTTATTAGAAACTTGGATTTCCTAGTGCAGAGTGGGTCTAAGTTTTCAGTGTAATGACTCATCTATCTTTTCAGTTGGCTGGTGATGCAGCAAGGGTACGGTTACTCATCCAGTTTATGTGAATATAGCAATGAAAGCACTTGACAAAAAATCTGTATCAGTTTCCTGTGATCATGCTACTACTTTGAGATCTCTTAAATAACCTGATAAGCAAAGAAACCTTCATTCTGATCTGTACTTTGATAACCTGATGCTGATCTCTTGTTCTGTGTATTTAGTGTCACATACAGGAGCATCCATGTCATCTGCTTCATCAGACACTGGAATGAGTCCATCATCATCTTCTCCTCCACAGAATGTGCTTGCTGTAGAATGCAGGTGATGCACATTTCTCTGCCTTGCCAGCATCTTGCTGCCATGGACGTAAATCTGAAATACAACCACAAAAAGCACTCAGCTGCTTTGACATTGCCAAGTATATTCTGTACACACTTCCACTGCTGGGACTGTACCTGTTCTCCCCTCCTACCCTCTTCTTTTGTTTAATTTACTGTTCAGAGAAGTTAAGCTCATTGGTAATTGAAGGTCTGTAGGCACAATGTGACATGCTTGTCATTGTGTTTGGTTTTGTTTTGTTTTTATTAATACAGAGAAAGGGCACTTATCAAATTTGAAAAGTTATGTCCAATGAAGCATTCAGGTGTTCTAGGGAGCTCTTAGAAAAAGCAAGTGTACCAAGAAGACATCAGAGTATTATCAGAAAGAATTGAGTAACTGCTGCACTTTTGCCGAGCTGTACGTTAACTCTTGGTGAGTAGTTCCTTTTTGTGGAAGCACTTGCTATACAGAACTGCCAAAGTACATGTTCAGCAATGTTGCCCAGTTTTAAAGGTGTAAATGGGACAAAATAAATTGTGAAAGGAAGTGTAGTTGACTGAAAACTACAGTTGTAATAAGTCTTCCACTTTTTATAGGATTTTTGAGCACACAGTTATGCAAATATTTTAATGTTTATTAATGTTTACAGTGGAATTGTGAATAGGTTTTCAGTGGACTATCTTATCCCTTGACAAAAATATTTTGTCTTTTTTCTATGTAATTTCAGAGTTTTTATTTTGTTACAAAAAGACGAAAAATGAAATATATAACAACAGTGAAGTTATTTAACAAGATTTCTAAAGCTGAAATTTTTGTGTAAAATAAGGTATCTTGCAACTTGTTAAATATATTTATTCAGACATTGGATGTTGTATTTTTATGTATTTTTTAAAATATTAATAAAATTGGAAAAAAAAATTCTAGGTTACTTCACTCTTTCGATAAAACATACATATCAGTTATGGCTTTTAAGGATGTTTTATCCAGTAGCCATGCCTGTATTTCAAATGGGTCTGTCGATGTAGCCTCCACAACATAGATCTGTCTGCAGGCATCTGGATAAAACTATGGCTTTATTTGGAAACTTTGGCAGTCCTAGTACTTACATTGTTTTGAGGAACAAAATTTATTGGGTTGCCCTTAAGATACTTTGTCACAAGTTCTCATGTTTGCTGTACTGCCGAATGGATTTGCATTTCCCAAAGTTGAGATGCAACAAAATAAAGTAAAGCAACTGTGTATGCTTTGTCTGTGGATTGTCCCACGGACAGAAAGTTTGTAAATAACTCTTCCAAACCCATGTATTTAAAACAGTTTGCATATACATTATGTATAAAAGTGATTTTTTTATCAATTTTTTTATTCATGTTTGTACATTGAAAGGGGTTCTTAACCCCTTTTTCTGTGTTAAATATGCTGTAGAGTAATAACATAGATGCTCTAGACTGTATATCGGGATATTCTGGTTCACATGGCAGAAGGTCAGAATGAAACACTAGTGATGGCGTAGCATTACCAAAACTGATGTTTCTTGAAATTTCATTTTACAACATTTGTCAACTTGTGATTCCAATTTCTTCCATTTTCGCAGAAAATTAAAGAAAAAGTACTCTTGTAAATGCACTTTTTCTGTCTTTTCTTAAGCAAAGCAGAACTATTTCAATGTAAGATAAATATGGAGCTCACTAGACAACATTAATAAAGGCCATGTTTTAAACATAGGCTTTATATTCTATTTTTATTTAAGTGGTTGTTCTTGTAAATGTCTTGACTTACCTAAATAGGAAAATTAATCTTCATAAACTGTTGTAAAGGCTTTTTTTCAGAGGTAACTATGAATAAAAAGCAATACACATTTGAAAGGAAATAACATGGGTCACATTTTCTCAGCTTATCCTCCATGTTCAACAGTTGCAGAAGTCAGTTTTAAATTCAGTGAAATAACAGGATTAAATATATCTTAGGCAGGTATCTAACCTCTGTCTGCACACTGAGTGAGATCTTAGAGGCACATCCACTTGCTCAGCACACACAGGTGGTGGATGAGCTCTTGACCATTTGTACTTTGGCACAGATGTGTATGCTGACTGCTTCTCCGTGCCTCTCAGGAATGTTTATACTACTGCATGGAAGGCTGATGGTATGGTTTCATCAAACATGGAAACCATTATAGCAGACAGTTACTCCTGGACTTGCTTCCTCACTCACTTCTCTTTCCACCTGCTTACTCACAGACAAATGGACAGACACCCACACCCCCTATACCCCACCCCAGTAACATCTAACGTTACTATTCTGGCAGAACACTAAACATGCAAGGAAAGGTGGACTTTCTGCCAAGCCACTGGCAAAGCCTTTAGCATGTTACTGGTTTCCTAGTTTTATCTTTCTGGCAAGAAGTGTATCAGTCAGATTATTCAACAGATGTTTAAAGTAGTTTCTTGTGACATGTAAAAGTACCATAGTGAAAGGAAGATTAACTATTCTGTACAGAAAGTGAAATCAACAGGAAACCCTAATCAGGTCTTTTATTTATAACTTTACTGTAATCCCCTTATTTCTGCTTTGCTGACATAAATTCCAAAGTGTCTTCCAGTGCCTTGAATGGAAGTTAATGCTGTTGAGGACACAGTAATTATGATTATACTGAATTGGGATTCTTTTTTGTAATGAGAGATTAGGTATCGTGCTTGCAAGAGCAAGCAAAAATAAAGCACCCTCTTGGCAGTTTTCATGCTGTTATCCTGCCTTCTATCTTTTACAGTTTTTCTCAATAATATTTCAAGTTTAGAAGGAAGAAAAAATATAAGGTTATGAGATCAAATGCTGTTGAAACTTAAGAGGGCTGCAAGAGAATTCTGACTCTCCCTGCCTCTTGCAATGGAGACAAAGAATGACCAGATTTCTGGCAGATTTATTACTTTTTAATTAGCATATACCTGAAAATTGGAAAAAGCTTGAAACATTGGCATGCAAGGACATAAGGTAAGAAAAAGTTAACTTCCCTACTTGTTTTAGTTTTTCCTTTCCATAAAGTGTACCGGCTGCATGTATACTAATGAGTTTCTTTCTAATATGTGACACCCAGTTGAATCTCCACTTGTTTCTGACTGCTTTATCAGATGAGAAATCTCCTACTACAACAGTTTGAACAGATCTGGCAGAAGAATGTCAGAACAACAAGAAGAAGCCATTATTTCAACAGAGGTTAAACAGATTTACAGTAATTACCAGTGAAAGAAAAGTGTTAACAAGGGAAAATAAAAGTATGTTTCTTCATGAAGCATAATGTATCTGACCTTCACAGGGGGTGGCTTAGGACTTTAATTTGAAGGACAGCAGTAAAAAAGGGGATTAAATCACTTCTTCACTCTTTGTTAGGTTCTGCTTGAATCCAAGGGTTTTTAAAAGACATGGATGTATATTCTCATTTTAAGGGTACAGAGCCACATAGTAATGGCTACCAAACTTACCCAGGATGGCTTTGATGGGGAGCTGCAAAAAGAATCTGAATCTAAGGTCAGTCAATTCCCAGGTCTCAGCCAGACTATTCACTCTTGAGAGCCTTCTCTCTCCAGATTGGTTTGTTGATCAGATGGAATGCCACATTTTTAAAAAAATGAATATTCTTATAGAAGGTTCTTTTCCCCATTAAAAATACTCTTGGACAGCTGAGGCAGCCAAATGGGATTTCTGGACAGCATTTACTGGAATTTAAGAACAGTAGTGCTTAGACTTTGTGCTGTTTTCTTTTTTAAAGCATGTTTGGTTTGACTGCTTGAAATAAATCTGACAGATGAGCCGGAAGACGGATTTATAAGCCAAAACAAAAGAAGATGAATCAGTTAATAAAAGTATCTCCAGCTGTTTACCTCACCATGCCCTTGCATTTTGTACATTAAAATCTGGGCTATTTTCACTTGTCTGTACTTGGGGTTTTATTTGCTACAGCGTGCAGGATAAAGACTACCTCTGGGGATGTAAGGCACATAATAAAGCGGTGGAACCAGTGGAGTTGTTGCCAGAGACTGACTCACTGCAATTCCAGGGCTTAGGAAAAAGATATTTTATAATTAACTCACACTTTTTATCAACCTATTGCCTGTAAATTTTGAGAAAAATCTGGTATTCTACCAAATTATCTTCTACCAAATAGAATGATTATTTTTTTTTTTCTTAGAGGTTTCTGGGGGAGTTTAGAAATACTCACCTGGGGTTTTTACTTGTTTTGGAAATTTGTGATTTCCCCAGATTCCAGGAGCATTTTTTAGTCTCATGCACTGCTTTGGAGGAATATGTATAAATTCAGTTTCTCATCCTGCAGTGTTGCTGGTCTGAATATGTGCTTGTTTCAATGCAGTTGCATGGTGGGTTTTGTGATTAGTTGCAACCCAATGTCAAATACTCAACAGCACTGCCATTTTAAGAAAGCTGGAAAGATAAGAAAATCTTAATTGTGAAAGCAGCTGTTTCTCAGCCTTTCTAAGAATAGGACTTTCCCGGGTTCCTCTTTGGTTTGAATTACCTCAGCACTATTTATGTTACTATTCCTGCTTCCCACTCTCAGAGAAATCCTACTTTCTGTTTCAGAGTAGGGCTATGCCAGTTGGTTCTGCTTCAGGTCTGCAACTACCTGCTATTTGTATTAGTACCTTTATGCTGTTGCTTATGCTACACCAGTAGTTTTCAAAAGTGAAAAAGCGATCCTTTATGACATTTAACTCACTAGTACAGCTCACTCGTGATGAAAAGAACCACAGAAGCATTTCAAGGCTCACCTCCTCTGTTTCATTGCTTAACAGCAAAGAAAATCAGCACAAGAACTCCATTACAGCTGAGAAAACCTGCAGGTTGTTTATCAGTAGTGTTTGCTTAACTCTCACTGTGAGGCTTGTTGGTGAGGGGCAAGGTTGTTTATTGCTGGCAAAGCCTCTCTTTTTCCCTGTTCTGCAGAATAACCAAAGAACATTTTCCATTCCAGACCTGTCAGTGTCTTTCAGCTATTTCTAAACTACTCCTCCACTAATCCCTCATCTGGGTACAGTCTGGCCTAATTTGCCATGATCCTGCCAGCTATGTGTTTCATAATGAGAGGTAAGATGTGGAATTTGTATGAAAGACTTTGTTTTATTGCACAAGGGTGGACTGGATTGTAAACAAGCCACTTAATTACATGTATGTGCAGCTTAAAGCTGTCTTTTGATGCTCACTGATTTCCTGAAAACTGCTTCTTTTAGGAATCGGTAAGGTTTAAAGTAATTTAACACGGAAAAGAAGGGAAAAAAACCAACCCCTTAATTTCTCCTGCTTACTTTCTGCTTCCCACCCTCTGTGTGGTGACCCTGTGCCATCCCAGCAGCTTCTCAATGGTGTCTCGCTTTTTGCAGTCCAGTCACCAATTGCCAGCTCTGTGCTGAGTCTCTTAGCACTGTTGGTTTTGACATGCTTCCCTCTCTATTTCTGTTTAAGGCTCTGTCACCCCGGTGGCTCCAGCTCTGCCATGTTCCTACAGCCAAGAGGCACCCCGCCGGCCATGGCCGCACCCTGGTCACCTTTCTCACCTGCCGCCAGCCGCAGCCTTCCGCTTCCTGCGTGCCCCGAAGGCAATAGGACCCTGTAAGGAACCTGTGGGGTTTGTTTTGTTTCTTTCCTCCGCACACACTGGCTGCAGAACGCTCTGCACACTCCTGAGGGGCAACTTACTGGAGGGCTCGCCGCCGCTATGGGCCCTGCTCAGGCCGCGTTTCAAGGCGCGGGAGTTCAGAGGAGCCAGCGGTCACCCGGTCCTGAGGCGGGAGGGAGAACCCTCCGCCATCGCGCTGCGCCCAGCCTAAGCCACCGCGCTCCCTTCTGAGGGGAAGGGGTGGCCGGCGGCCGCGATCCTCCCGAAGGGCTGGGTGGGCGCTAGGCCCCGAGGAGAAGGGGCAGGACTGGAGTCCCGCAGCTCTTCTCCTTAGGCCCCTCCGCCGTCCCCAGGAGAGCCGTGTCTCCAGTGGCGCAGAGGCACTTTGTCCATAAGATCTAAGCAGGCCCCACAGCACACACACGGCAGCAGGGGCGGCCCTTTCCTACCGATAAGGTGATTAGAGCATGCCTTGCTGCAGAGGACAAGCCATGATGGTCCATTCAAGTAAGTGTCTAAGTGTAATATTTTTTTTTTTTTTTTTTAGAGTGATTTGAAGTCTTTCAGTTACATCTGTTTATGTACATGAGAAGGCCTGGGAGAACAGACTTGATCATCATTCTGCAGTCCTGAACTGCTAAAGCTTGAATGTTGAACAATCCCTGCTGTGTTTACAGAAAGAACACCAAAATGCTGAAGCATCAAGTTAAGGTAAAACATAATTAAAAATAACAAAACCCAAACGACATAGTAATCGAGTATTTAGAAGAGTTGTAACTTTATTTAGAGTTCATTTAATGCTGTCGTCTTCAAACTCAAGGTGCAAGCAGGATGCATATTTAGGTGTCACCAAGCTCTCAGTGTTTTTGCAGGTTTTAGAGTTTGGGCCAGAGTCATCGGAGAAATTTTGGAGCTGAGCTTAATGGACTTCCCAAGATTAGAACAGGATCCCACAAATCCTATGTGCTGATTTCCTAGCCTGGCTAAGAGAAACAGCTGTTGTTTAGACTCTGGTTCTCAGAGTTAGGTATTTAAGAGAGCAGAGGAGAGCCGGCTTGCACTGAAGTCATAGCCATGATTTATCTCCAGGCATTAGGTGTTTAACCCACACCTCCTGTACAGAAGATTGTAGTCAAATACTTTCCTTGCCTTCCAACAGAGAGCTCAGTAGATGAAGCTCAAAAGCAGGTTACAGAAATAAGGCCTTTGCTCCTGGTCATTGAGAGAATTCAGGGAACCTCCATTACAATTTTCCAGCTGTTTGATTCTGTTATTCTACCAGTACCACTGATGTACAGGGCATTCTAGAGCCCTGTACATTCATTTAACACTTGTTGTTGAAATTGTTTTATTTTGTGTGGGCTGATAAGCAATTGCATGCTTTCCTAGCCTTCTCATTCAGACATTTCAGAAGGAAGGGTCTGTGTTCTGGCTTTGCTGCAACAAACACCACCTCCATATGAACATTTGCTCACTAGCTCACCTTCCATCAAGCTAGTTTTTGGAGGCTGTGCTCCTGTTGCCTTCTCTGCCCTCCCACCTCCACTCTGTCTCATTTTTTTTACAGCTTTCTCAGTACTCCTTCCTCAGCAGCACTACAGTTTTCATCCGTTGCTGCTCTTTCAATCAGAAATGGTTCCATTCCTGCCCCTAATGTAACATGTCCTATCAAGATGATTCACCTACTCGCCACACTCCTCATAAATACCATATCCAGAGACTAAGCTGTATCCTCATTTTTATTCTGATTTTGGCTGTGTATTTCATTATGCTTGCAAACTTGAAGCTGTTCAAGGACAGGGATGGAGAACACTCCAGATTAAGCTATGTCATGGAGGTCAGAATACTCTTCTAGGGGAGAAAGCATATAGCCTGGCCTGCCTTTGTAGACACTTCCAGCCTTCATACAACTGTTCCAGCCTTCAGAGATATCCATCCAGGTGCTGTAGAAATACTAATTCTTGCATTTGCAGTTAAATATTTGTGAGAATTGGGTATTGGGAGATCTTGCTCCAAGGAGGAATGACCAGCTGCAATACTGTGAGAATGCACACTACTCGAGAGACACTGAAACAGTCTGTCATGAACCAGTCTCAACTCACAAATTCTCTTAACAAAATCTTATGTGGTGCAGTTTTCTAAATAACATGATCTGAGCCTGCCATCAGGATGTGCTGACTCATCAAGGAAGCAAAGGGAAGCCAAACTTCAGCAAAGCAATTTAACCTTTAAGAAACCTTTAAGAAAGTTTTCACTGCTGCTTTCTGCGTCACATGGATGCTTTAGTTATGCGGATGCACTCTGTTTCAAAGCTAACAGTATATTTGTACCATCTTTCTTCAGTGACCTGGATTGAAAGGTATGGAAAGATCACAGTATTTTGGGAGTGAATTAGACTAGGACAAAAATGGTTATCCTAAAAAGCATGCATCTCTGCGCAGCAGTATTGCAACTTCTTTCCACTCTAATTACAGACATCTGTAAGCAAACTACAGTCACTATAAGAACACTGCTTCTGTGGAAGTCAAGAATTTTTGTCTGGCCAGCTTCTTATCAGGGTAGCAGCTGTCTGTCGTGATTTAAACCCAGTTTCTACTCCCCCTCCCCCTTTTTTCTTCGGCCCCCCCCCCCCCCTTCAACCCCACTCCCTGAGGGATGGGGAGGAGAATTGAAGAAATAAAACTCCCACGGGTTGAGATAAGAACAGCCCAG
>JBCJKH010014550.1:0-18708 GCA_039877255.1 Loriculus beryllinus | reverse complement strand
CTTAAGATCATCCAGTTCCAACCCCCCTGCCATGGGCAGGGACACCTCACACTAAACCATGGCACCCAAGGCTTCATGCAACCTGGCCTTGAACACTGCCAGGGATGGAGCATTCACAGCCTCCCTGGGCAACTCATTCCATACAGACACATCAGAGAGAAAGCACAGGCAACACACCACAGACTAACCTGTCAAGTGCTCGTAAGACAGCTATACTGTACGAGGACCCAAGTCAGGTATTGCAGAGTATGTATAGGTACCTCCATAGCAGTGAACTGTACTCAGGGGCACACTTAATACTCAGTGTCAAGTATGCAATTCTTTGGTTAAGTAAACACTGAGTATTGCAGAATAGCTATAAGGAAGGTTGCCTGTTCACTTTGTCCAGCCTATTGAACTGTTTCAGGAAGAAGGGAAAATTGCCCCTTTCCCTGGAACCAGCTAACCAGACCCAGGCCAGGGGAAGCTGCTGCAGCCCTGCAGAGATAGCAGGCAGTTATAGACACAGAAAGCCAGGATCCCAATGCATACGAGACCCCCAAGAAAGCAGAGAAAAGGTGAATAAACAAATTGTGAGATGTGTGAAAGATCTTCCCAGGGTACAGGTGGGGATTTGGAAAAGGTTTGTGAAAAGAAGCCTGTGAAAACTGCCTGGCTAGAAAGCAAAACTCTGCAAGACAGAAGAGATGGTCTTGATTTCAAACCATTAACCTTAACATTTCACCAAGAAGATTTAAGTTCCTAGGGTACAAAAGTTGACCTACATTAGTATTTTGTGCTCTTCATAAACTACTCTTAGTAGGAAAACTTAGTAGGAAAACTTATTTTAGGAGACTCACTGTAAGCATGGAACAGGACAGCTCTACCTCCAGGCATCCAAACCAGCAAAGCTATCACAAGTTATCACTGTAACAAACTAGAATTATTCTGAGGATAAATTCTGATGTTACATACAACCAGTTCTTTACTCAGCACACTTGCTTTTATTACATATTTTGAAAACAACTAGCCTGAATGCCTACTTTCATCTCAGATTAAGGTCTGAATTTAAATTTAAAGTTTCTTTTGGAAATAATGAGTGCTATGGCTTAAAGTGCATTTGAGTATTTTCACTGGTTGTTGCATATGGATCATATTGTTATTAATCTTTTCAATTCAGTCTTACTGGCTAAGGTTACATTTATCATTTTATTCTGAAGGTCAGATTGGAAGGTATGTTCTGGCTGAAAACACAATTTCTATTTGAAAACTCTATAGGCCAAGAGTGCACTGAATTCTACATTCTGAAATTATTTATGAGATCAGGAGAAATTAATAAGCCTACTGGAACTACTCCAAACTTCAGAACTTTCAGAATTCCCGTATAAACACTGTACTTCCCTTATTTTAGGAAAAATAACCAGGAAACAGGTGCCTGTAATTCATTAATTTCTACTATGTCAGAGTTAAACCTGTTACAGGCAGTAGTATACATTCCACATGTGTACTGCAGCACACAGTGAATGCTGACCTGATTAGCAATTTAAGTGAAGAACCCTTTAAATTAGTCTTAAGCATCCTTTCCATTGCTTCTTGGCTTGTCTTCCCAAAAACATTGTGCTTCACTGCTGAAAATATTTCTCCTTTCATTCCTGAATTTTCTTCTAAACAATTCAGACACTAAAAAATTGAGTATGATTTTAAGATGATGAATTATCAACTAAGCTCTCGAGAGTGCCTGTTAAAAAACCACAGAAGTAAGAATCTATAATTAGTGAACAACAGTTCCATGAAAAGCCAAATTTAAAGGCCACAGTAAAAATAAAATGCCAAATTCCTTGAATGATGCAGTTCCCAGGATGTTCTTTCACTATAAGTGACTGCTAGATCTGACTATGTTATAATGTGAGTCAGAAAGTTTCAAGAAGCATAAGCTGTTCCTTTTCATCCTAAAAATATGACTGATACCTACATTTAAGCATGCCTATTTTAAGAACAAGAAATACAGGGAATTCTGAAATTGCAGAAATCTGCATCTGTTCTTCTGTGCACAGAGATTACTATAAGTGAGACCGATTATAAAAAGCAAGAGATAACTGAGGTTTCCACAATTATGAGTTACCAGTGTTAAAATTTCCATTTATGAAATCTCAATACTAACAGATGCAAGGTATATTTGAAGTAGGAATCACTAGCTAAGGAAGGAAGATGAAAAGAATGATAATTCTCTGCTTCAAGGAAGATCTTACTCTTACTTCAGTATGCAATAGCTATCTAAACAGATCAGCAAATGAACAGTATGTCCCTGCAGCTGTACCCCAACAGGCTTTCATTAAATCTGTTCATTAAATGGTCAGATTTGCGGGGGGTTCCCACCCCCAGGAATTATTTCAAACTTCTCTTTTTCTTCACAGTATAGACAGAATTTTGGTGAAGAGCTTGCTACATGTTTCTAGTTTCTCTGGATGAATACACTCTACTTCTTGCACAGTTATTAAATTCATAATCATGTGGAAGCTTTAATACATCCGCTGGTTATTGCCACTTCCAGAAAACTGACTGAATATACAAAACCCTACTCTATCAACAGGATGCAGTACCCTAATATACAGATATTCTAGCATTTAGTATATTGCCTTTCATTATACTTATGCTGCCTTCTAACATGTGTGAGTATTTCAGCTTCAGGTGCATCTGAAATGCTGCTTTGTTACATTAACATCGCTTAATGTACACAATCCCTCAATATTCCTGAGGAATAAAGTGAATAACTCACACTGTAAACACACCAAGACTACAGAAAAACTCTGGTTTTGCCACCCATTTTTTTGTATCTTGATTAATATATGATTAATCCTGTATAACCTGTATAATCCTGAATAACCACCTGTACAACTCCCCTCTAAGTGCAGAATAGCTACAAAGTGCAAAATCCTTTCCTTGAGTGTTCCACAAGGTGGGAAATTTCCACAGGAAAAACCTTACAAAGATGCTTCTGATCAGGACCTTCTGCAGAGGAACTGACTTGTGGGAAGTACTGCTCTGCCCTGCAATGGTTACTGGTCAAAGACCCAGGCAGCAGACCACTTTCATGCTGGCCGTCACCGTGCACAGCATATCTGCTGTATGGAACACTGATATTAAAACTTTCTGAATGTTTGAATTTATTAGGAAAGGGTGAAAAGAGACTCAAAATTATAGACAATGACTACCATTTTCTTCTGTAGTATTTCAGATCTGTAATGCAATAAAACTGCTTTCTTCTCTGTGCAAAAAAACCCAACCCAAATCAGGACCGCTATTAGCAAGTAACTCCCAAATTCTCATCCTCCGCATTATTTTTCTTCAAATTGTGCTTTTCTGAAGCTTTTATCTGTACTTCAACCACGAATATTTTTTCCATACAACTTGATCAAGGAAGAGAATGTTATCACTTGCTATCTTAGGAACAAGGACAGACAACAATGCTGCTTTTCATTACACTTTTAATGCCAATTTTCAGAAAAGCCTCTTTCCTGCTTCTTGTGTATCTGAAAGATAGTCAACCCTGCTGCTGCAGACTACTTCTTCAAATTTTCTGTCCTTGTAAACAGGGTCAAATTCCTTTAGTCTTCAGATTTATATTCAGTACACAATAGCCCAAATCTCGGACTGGCTAAAATGAACCTAACCTTTCATAGAAAATTCCTGAATGAGGAATTCCCAACTGCGTGCGAAACCAAAATAAGGTGTAAGGGGAGTTGGGCTACTCAGGTGAAATACAGAGATACTACTCAGAGACACAGGGATGAAATTAAGAAAGCCAGAGTTGGGCTGGATTTGAAACTGTTAAGAGGGCCTAAAAGCTACAAGGACTTCTACAGGCTGTGTTGGCAGCAAAAAGAAGATTAAGGAAAGCAAGGGCAGCTGCCCAATGGATGGAGGACCTAGCAATAAAAAAAACATATGGGGAAGGCTGATCTAGTGTATGTTCCCTGTATATGTTCCTGATAAAGTCTACTGCCATTCATCCTGTGTCTCTGCCACTGTGCATTCATGAGGATGAAGAACCATCTTTGGGTTGAGAAAAGATAAGTTGGAAACATCTCAGAGTAAACTGGACGTACAGAATTGCTCAGCCCACAAGAATAATATGGAGTGAGTCATTGTGGAAGCCACTTCAGGAAGTCACTTACATGAAGTAAGTGACGGGGAACAGGCACCATTGACTGGATTATGCCTAACTGCTCCCTGCGATGAAATGACTGGTTTAGAGAATGAGGGGAGAGCAGTAGATGTCATTTCCCCTTACTTTAACAAGGCTTTCAACATGGGTCCCACATAACACCTTCATAACCAAACAAGCCAGAAAATTTCATGTTTGGTTGGTGGCTTTTTTTTTTTTTCATTTTAATTCACACTGCAGTACTACTTTTCATTGCAAATCACTCACCAACTGGTTTATAGTGCTCTTTCTGAAAATCTGTTATCTTCAATTCCAGAAGTTTAACTTAATTGACCAGTTGTCTTGTTCTCCCACACTCTAAGTATAATATACACTTTAAACAATCTATGGGTTTGGAGGATTTTTTCCTCTTTAAGGTCCATGCAGAATTTATGACAATTAGCTATAATCACCTAAAAGCTATGAATTATTAGTCAGATGGTTATATTTTTCCCTGTGCACACAATGGAGTATCAGTAACTATGGTACCCCTATCATACCATTAATTATGAAATAGTTAATGTCTTTTGATCATCTCCATATGGGACACTTCACACATAAGTGGAAGTTACTCATCATATCCATATAGTGCCTTTGAGAAGGAAAATCAGCTGCTTCCAGACTGGGGAAATACAGCTTTTCTGAAACTCATATAAACTAGTGCAATGAGAAAGAAAAGCTTCACTGATATCTACAGGAATGCAGGAGAGTCACCACTAGAGTTTTCTCAACTCAGAAAGGGAAGAAGGTGATTAAGCAGACTTTTGGTGTTTTCAAAGATTAAATAAACATATATAAAATTGAGCACCTGTTTTTGCCTTGCAGTGATTTTGTTTGTTTCTTCTTCCAGGTATCACACCCTTTGCTCCTACTAGAAGTGATAAGATGGCATGGATGCTGACTAGATATATCAGAGAGCAATACCATTTCTACCTAGAATGACTACTGAACATCTTTCCAGTAGCATTAGCACAAGAGACAAAACTGTTTGTGGAAGGGACTTTCAGCAAACCAAGGCCTCAGGGCAAGAAAAGGTATGCTAAAGGCTGGCATATATGACACAGCCAAAATGTTTCTCCTTCCAGGCATCTAGAACTGTATACAAGTTAAAAACTTAGCAATTTTAATAGCTCTAAGATTATGCCAACAGTTTCTTGGTACTAATTTACGATTTTCTTTCCAGCTCCTGTAACCTCACTAAATTGGACCTGTTCACTAAAATCTACTGTGATTTAACTCCATTTCTCTGTACAGTCTGCCAATCCTGGCCCTTTAGCCTCTATCTGCTATTCAAGATACTAAAATACGTGAGCAGCTTCTAACCTTTATCAAGTTCCACAGAGACACATGGTGTTTTTCGTATTAGGAAACTGGAGCAGAAAGAATATCTGTTTTTCAAAGTCCCAGAAGGAAGCCTGACACAATTACAGAAAACCTGATCTTTCTGGATTTCTATGTTTGCTGAGCTACCAGACTACACTCCAAATATCCAGAGCTGAAGTTAATAAAGTCTGATCAAGCATTAATGCAGTTTTAAGACTTTAAGATTGTTTCAAGGCATTAAAGGTGCAAATCTATGACAACACGATAACACTGCCAAAACTGACCCTAGCTAGCAAAAGCTGATGACAACAAAAACAAGGGAAGTATTAAATTATGAATCACCAGCATTTTTTTAATTAAGTAAAACACGAACAGCAATGTCTGTAATTTGAGGCCAAAGAGAAGTTTCACATTCACAAAGATTACAAGGTTGGCTTAGATTCGTGCATATAAAAAAAACCAGACCATTAACAAAGCAAGTATCTCTCATCCTGTGATGTTTTCAATTCTTGTTAACGATGCAAGGGACAGCAAATCTTAATTCATAACAAACCTTTCTTCTGTCATGTAGAAAGGAAAAGTTTATTCTTGCATAGCCCAGGTCCTAGGGTAAATGCATGTGAAAATGCATTTGTAATCAATCTGTACCCCTGCTTTGTTCATAGTGTCTTTTATTACAATGTAAATTTCAGTAAATAATGTAAAAGTTTACCTTCCTGAGAAATTTGTCAGTGTAGACTACCATACCAACTCTGTTCAAGGCTTTCTGAGGGTTTCCATTCTGGTTACATGTATTTACCCCAACCCATTGCTTATGCAGAAGGATGGCAAACACCATTTGACGAGTGAGTGTTCCACAACCTGCTTTTGTGATTACACTTAAAAAAAAATCCCCAACAATTTCAAGGTTTACCTAAATTTCACAGATGACTGATCTTTTCCTATGTACTGTCATTACCTTTTAATACCTTATGGAAGTTACTGGGAGTCAGGGGCAATCTTAGTGTAGAAGCACAGCTAGGATGATTCCTGAAACCTTTCCAGTATTTTTTAGCGCTGGCTATAGCACAATAATCAGTCATGCACTTTCCAACGAATATCAACACTGAAAAATAGCTCCAATATTAATGCTATATAGAAAACCAATTATTTTTAACACACAATATCAAGACATTGCCTGTTCTGCAAGGCTGTACAAAGGGCAACGGATACTGAATTTAAGTGGCACTGCTCGTTTTGTTCATGTATAGATGGACAAGATAAGTAGCTGTTGCTATTTCACATTTCTCTTCCCCTGGCTACAAACATATGCAGTATGGGCTTTACTGCCACCAATACACAAACACCAACATATTGTACTTCCTCAAGCTTATCATACCATCACCCAGAAATCTTAGACTTTAAAGGAGTACTGGAATGAAACACATAATCCCAAACACATATTACAAGCAATTCAGTTAGTGAACATATGTTTGCCTGCAACATCAAAATGCTATAGAGCCAAACAACAGACATAAGTTTGAAATTACTTTACTTACAGGGAACCATGCCTTTTCATCTGATTTTTCAAGTAATTTTTGGCGAGGGTGAATTTTCTATTCTTACTATGGTTTCTAACGTTGTATTAGAGCTCTTTAAATCCAGTAACATGCTGGAGATTGAAAATCCCACTGCTCTGAAGCCTCTCAGAGTGCCCTTTGCACCCCCATTACTTGGAACAACTCTTTTTAGCTACGCTGACTCCCTTAGAGTTTAAGGTGTGTCCTGAAGTAATACAGGAAGTTTCCTGGGAAGCCTCGAGAAAAGACATACTTAAATCTAGCATCAAACATTTTTCCAGTCACTATATATTGTTGAGAACTTTTATGGGAAGGGAGAAAGTGTCACTTACCAGTAGTCCTGTTTATTGAAGTCCTCCTCCTCCTCCAGCCTACAACAGAGTCCTTATACTAAGCGTTACAGCTCCCACCTACCAGGAAGCAAAAGAATTGTCAATCAAGGTCAGCAGGGAAATACCAGCCTGTGCACTTCGATCTCAGTTACATTTCCATAGCATGGAGACCTAAACCGCATGTTAGAGCCTAGACAAACTTCATCACCAAACTGTAATGAAGAAGAAATAAAAGGAAAGCAGTTGCTTGAGGCATTAAGAAGCTACAGAGAAGCAATGGCTTGTTGATGATTTCTCTCCTCCCCTGCCACAGATCTCTTAAGTAGGAGCCTCTGCTAAAGAAATCAGAAAGGAAAAGACTGCTATAAACAGTTACTGGAGGCCAAATGCACGTCTGAGGCATGCATCCAAATCTGTACAGTCTAAACACCAGGAGAACTGTTGAAATGTAATGGGGCATAGCAAGTTACACAGGAGTAGAACTTCATTGCTATTACAGACATTTATTGGTTTTGCTATGATAAGATGATGTGCTACTAGGGAAAAAAATTTCAACTATCTGCAGTATTAGCTATATTGGCTACTGTCCTTTTAAGACACTAGATGTAAAAAGACTTACGTTTCTCTACTAATGCAATTTCCAGAGTAAAGACTGTACAAAGGATTGATGCATATAATCTATCTTAAGCTATTTTGTCTGTACCTCTGTATCAGTAAATTCTTTAACTGCACTATACACACATAACATTTTTTTAAATGGTTGTGGAAAAATCATGTTATACCTACCTATTTCTTCTATTGGAATTTATGAAAGCATCTGCTACATTAATGCAATCTTTGTAGGGAGAGACAAAAAATTACCTATTCTCAGTCTTTGCAGAGGAGGAATGTAAAATGTATTGACTAGAGCAAAACAGTGGGTTTAGGAACTGTATGAGCTGTTGTAAGACAATTTACCTGTCTAAAATGAGGACATCTGACAAAGTTGTCATAAGATTTCATGCCTCTAACATGCTTTTTCCAAGTATTAGAACTGCTTTATCAGAAAAATGTGGTTTTTAATTTGAGGTAAAAGTGACAGATATCTCAGCTGACAAACTTACTGCATTATCACATTTGAAACTCTACCTGTGTGGAACTCAAAGGTATAAAAAGCTTAGCTACACACAAAAGGTTGATGTGATGATGCATAAGGTGATGAGAGAAAACAAGAATGAGATCATCTTTCTATCTGAGGTTCACCTTTCCGTGGTGCTAACTTTCTTTACAAGAAAGTTTCTGTACACAAATTTTTTCAAATTGCCTCTTTTAGAAACTGAGAATCCAGAATTACCCACTTATTGTAGCACTGGTATGAAGTTTTTTTTTAAAAAAAAAAAAAAACCAAAAAAAGCTTTTTGAATTTTAGCTTTGTAAAGCATGTTACATGTAAGCAACCAGCAACTACAACTATTTAATAGGGGTAAAACGAGAAGCACCAGTGAATGAGAAAAACTGTTGCATATGACAAAATAAATCACAGAATCACAGAAAACATCCTGTGTGCCAAAGAAAGAATCCAGAGACAAAGACAGTATGTCAGTGAAGCATTACCTATTTGAATTATTGACTTGAGACAGTCAGTGAGCTCGCTATGCTTAAGATGAAAACACCCCATTAAGGTTGGAATTTTGAAGGAAAAGAGTCTCCTCTTCACAGATCGCCAAAGACTATTCCTGGAGGGTATTCTCACAGGGTAATTCAAAATTAATTTTACAATTATTACAATTTAATTTCTCTTAAAAAAATAGAGACAGACGGCTTAAAAATTAAAAAGATGGCAACAGTTACCAACAAAACACAAGCAGAAAAAAAAAAATGTGGTAAATGAACATTAGGAAGGATACTAAACAGGGAAGTAAAGAAGCATTCAAGCATTTAGCTTATCTAAGACCAGAATAAACACAGAAGCAGTGCTCATTCTTCCTGCCATTCAAAAAACAAACAACACCCCTAAGAAGATGAAGACTCTGCATGTGGAATTATGCAGGGTAACTGAACAGAAGTCAAAGGTTCCCAGTTTGAAGCCAGAAGCCGGATACCTCTAAAATTTCTAGGTTGAATAAAGCATTTCTGATTAAGCATGCGGCCCAGCAGCTGAAAAAGAGCAACAAACTAAGCTCCAGGGCACTAAGGATTTAACCTGCACTATGTCTTCAAAAATCTTGACCCAGCTCAGTAGGTTCTATATGAGAAACACTGTAAAATGCACAGAACACCTTCAGGCAAACACCTAACCAGTGCTTGTAACAGCTGCTTTAAATGCTACTCCATTCCCTACCTCCCTCTCCTCCCGCCAATAAACAATTATTTACAATAACTGAATGAACATTTCCTTCATGACGTGTCGACCCAGGGAAACAAGCTCATTCGTAAGTGGGAAATGCTGCAGTTCTTCACCCTGACAGTCTGCACCTTACCATTACTCAGTATCTATCTTATCAAATGCTCCCTGAACACATTTGTAAACCATCAGGCTGCCAAAAGCCATTCAATAGATATTTAACACCACAATGACTTTCCAGGATGGCAGTATCACTTGCTTCTGTTATATATCATGTTTCTGTCAAAATCAAAAGAGCACACTTAAATTCCCTATCCTCAAGTTGACCTTTCTGCCTCAGAGAATTAATACTCTTTACATTGCACAGTCTTCTGCACTTTCCCTGTCACTGATTCATCTCAGCATCCAAAAAGATGATTTTGCTTAAGAGTGACACTTTTCCATTAACGATGACGGGCATTCTTCTCAACTCCTTTTGAGCAGCACAAGCATCTTACAACCTTCTCATTATTGCTGTATTCTTACCTAGCTCCACAGCTACAGAATTCAGATTTTTCTTAGTGACTGCCTTCACGTTCTCCCTTCTTCTCAAAACTGCATATAAACTTACATACTTTTTCCAAGCTATCCTCTTCGGTTGTGTTAACACCTCTTTTCACTTGCATTCCTAAACCTGTATTTGCATGATACCAGCTACCATCACACTCCAACCTTTCCTCTTGGATTCTCACCTAGGCCTTAAGCTGCCAACGTTATTTAGTTTCTCCCTTCTGTTTTCATATCTAAAAAATTCAATTCTTGGCCATGCCACTGCCTGTTTTATTCTTTAATCAAGGTTTCCATTAAGTGGCATCACTGCATTTCTTAACTTTCCCACTTCATTTTCAGCCCTTTTGAACAATGTAAAAAAAAACCCCGAATATACACATTGACACTTGTATCACTCTGCATTTCTGTACAGATGTTTTCAGACAGAGGCAATACATAAAAGTGAACTTGTGAGGCAGCCTTTGCCTCTCAATATTCAAACAGAAGGTCTTAAGTTCCTTTTGAATTTTGGTTTCTTGGCTAACATTAACTTGCAATGAAAGAATCCCCATAGAGCCTTAACCTTCAAAATACTACCAGGAGAGAATATCTCATTTACTTCAGTCCTTACTGGAGTTAACACAGGCTTTCATCCACATTTAATAAAAAAATTGTGTAAGAAAATGTTTGCTTCTTAAGGTTTACTGTAACTACATCAGTAACTATAACATGGAGTTTTACCTCGAATGACACCACCAGAAAAGCCTGAATTGAATAAAATGCTACTGAGGATATCAGATACCTCTGCACCAGAGAAAACCAGTATATTAAAACACATTTTTGCTTTTGTTAATCAAAGACTGTAAGATAGGCAAGCAGTGGTTTGCTTGAAAAACAGTGACTCAAGCCATCAAGAATCATGTTTGAAAATACTGAAAGGAAATAATGATTCCAGCCTCTACTGACAAAGTCCACTACATGCAGCTCAACTACATGGGATACAATCATTAGGGGACTAAGCAAAACTTTTCAGTAACTTTCCAACCAATGAAATGACCATTTAACACCTGAAACTAGTCAAAACTAAGCATCTGAAGACATTTGTAGACAACAGAATTAACTGGGGTGGGGAGAGATAATTCAGAGGCAAGCAAAACCCAAAACATTTGAAAATGCCTCTAAATTTTTTAGAAAATTACCACAAGGACAATCTCTCTAAAAGAATTTTCAAAAATCTGTTTTATTATTGGAAGGGCTCTCTTGGGCTTATGAAAAGAAAGAATATATTTTTTTTCTTAAGTTAAAACAGCAGCATTAGCTATTACAGTGCTGCAGAGAACAAACATGAGGCAAGAAATGACAGTGCTTAATCTGTCCCAAATGCAAATTCTAACTAAACTTACGAATTTTAATTTGCATCTGCAGTAAGCTAAGCAAGGGGACAACAGCAGTTACAATTTTTTAGCTGACATCCACCTGGCTATCATGATCATATAGCCCCAACATCTTAGAAAGACTAAGTAAAGTGATTACAGGATTCAAACCAGTTTGAGTGTATGTAACAAACACTCAACACTGCTAGCAAATAATCAACATGATTCAAGTGCAGATCTAAGACCCTTTCATACACTTCCATGGATACTTCATGAAACAATCCTCCCCTCTGCTAGAAAAACTGTGCTTTAAGATCATGTATTAATAAATAGAGCTGCTGTTGGGAAATATTCTTACTGTGAAAAGAACAGGAGAAATGCTGTAAGGAAGAAAGAAAGCCAAGAAAAGCAGCAGCCTAGGGAAAGTTATTTCTTGGATTATCTGAAAGAAATGGTCAATTACAGATCCAAGACAAGAGAAAGGAAGAATTAGAGACAGGATGGTTAAATTAGCACCATTCAACTTGAACAGCAAACACACATTTTCATCTAGATACTGTGGTCCTATTACAGGACTGCTAAAATTAAAAGATCATAAACATTTATTTTTTTTCCAGTTCATTTAGTACACTTACCAGCATTTGCTGTATAGAGAATTTCATGGATGGGCCAGTTGTACTTCCTCTCTAAAGTGCTTTGAAGGGAGCTCAAGTGCATCCTCCTCCTCAATCTTTGAAGTGTTTACCTGTACCACCAGCTTCGAAAGTAAAAGGCAACAGGCAGGCAATGCAGAGACAGGAACGAGGCTGAGTACAATATATTATTCCAAAAATATTTTAGTGTTGTTCTTCAATAGGAACACAAAGTCCTTTCTTTTCTTTTCTTTTTTTTTTTTTTTTAACTGAGACTTTAAATACTATTTAGAGATACTATTTAAAATTGACATTTTGGAATTAAGTCAGCAATATATCAGTTAACAAGAACCTAAGAACAGGTAATTTGAAATCATATACATTGTATACACAAATACATAAACCAGAGGATTCTTCATGAAACAAAATTATTGGTGTGCTAAAACAAAAAGCAATTTGAAAACGGGATACCAATACTAGATAAAACAGAAGCAATATTGGGTACTAAGTAGTAATGGGAGCACATTACAATAGGAATATTGATGAATGTGGAGTTATGAAATTATTTCTGTACAAACATATCAGAGTAAAAAGAATTCAAACAGTGGTGCAAATACTACAGATGAAGACTAAGACTGGCCAAGTTTTGCCCACAATACAGGGAAAGAAGGGGTGGGAAAATAAAAAAATAAAAAACCCAAGTATTTAATAGACAAGAAGAGAGATTATTCACATCAAATACCTTGCATTCCAAACATAACTAGAAAAGATAATGCTACTCTGCATTCCGTCATAAATGTTAATAAAGTTATTTCCAAAACTCAAAACTTAAATCTGCAGGACGAAATGTTTCACACAAAGACTAAAAAGAAATGGCAAGGAGCCAATTTTGAGTACTTCTGTTTCTGTTACTCATCTTTATGTTAAAAGGACAAGAGTGCTGCAAAAGCAAAAGAATGAGTTTGCTTCTCAACCTGATGACTGCAGCTAAGGAAATTTCCACCATACTTCAAGGTTAGGAAGCTCTCCAGGCACTTGTTTTTCACACTATATATTATAGATCTGACAACCTAGCAAAAGTAGCCTGCTTCTTATAAGACCTGGAGCTAAGAGAAAATAAGGAAAATAAGATTTAAAAAAATAAAAGTCAAACTGGCAGACAATCAGTCAGTCTGCACAATACTAGAGGATCTAAATAAGACTACACAAAAGCAAAATACTGGGAAACTACCCAGTTTAGTCTCCGTCTCTTCTCTACAAGGAAGAGATAGAAAGAAAAAGGTAGTGGTTGTTGCTTTTTGTACCTTCTCCAACTAGTGGCCTGTTTTGTGGATTTGTAGATTTATTCTTTTTATGGTGAAAAAGTTTTTTAAGTTAAGGTTTTTTATTTGTAAAATTTTCATGAATAATGTCTAAAAAACAGATCTAAGCTTTTCCATATTTTTTTTTTCCCTCCCTTGGCCATGGAAGAGTCGAAACAAAAGAGGTAAAACTTACCCTGCACTTTCACATGCAATTAACAAGGAGCAATTATGTGGCACAATATTAAAGGGGGAACATTTTTATAGTTTCTGTGTAAATACAGCACAGAATAAAGTAGATGTCCTAACTAGAGGGGAAAGGACTTTATTATGGAGAACAGAGACCTTCTCCCTAATACGTTAACTCTAAAGGAGAATTAAGTGAAATGTAAGAATATAAAGCTTCCTCCACTAGCTGAGAAAGTCCACACAAATGTTACTATGTAAAAGAAAGTGACTACAGGCAGAAAACTGTAACAGATAAAATGAATGAGAAAACTAAAGATCAATGGTTTCTACCATGTTTGTTGACTAATCCACATCAAAACCACCAACAATGTAACTGGACTGTATTAATCTCATATTTGCTATAACAGAAGCTTCAGAAGTGAAACCTACAGTGCACCAATACCATAATTTGCATTGAACACTCATTCATGAGTCAACACCTGGTTTTCAGACAAAAAGGCTGGAAATAGGGAAAGAGAATAACTCAGTATCCATTGCAGAAAAGCTTTAACCCTGTATGCCTCAGAACCCCAAAACCTCTCATTATGGATGTCTAGAAAGTGAAGCAGGGGCAGTTTTCAGCATCTTCCCCAATTCTTAAATTCTCGATCCATCACTACCTTCATAATGCTGCTCCCTCTTTGTAAGTGTTATTTCCTGGTTTATAGATCAAGAATTGAAAACTGAGATGCGGTTGACTTGCTGTGTGGCCAGGGCCTGTGGTGGATCAGGTGAGAAAGTTGACTCAGACAGTGGCCATCTACACAAGGTTCACTGCAGAACAGTAAAAACTGCAAATATCTAGATATCTTCTAAAGCCATGTACAGTGAAGTCTCAATCACTTTATCTTTTTTCAGACATTAAGAACCACAATCTTTGTGGTCCAAGTCTATGACCTTTTGCACAAAAGAGAGAAAATTGTATGACATGACTATGAGACACTTGAAGTTTTCACAGATAAAACATGTGACCATCTATATTCCTTTTGCCAAGTCTTAATGAAGTAGGGAAGACAACAACCACTTACTATGCTTGGAAGAAAATAATTCTACCATAATCTTCAGGGAAGGAGGTCAACCCCTATGTTCATGCAAGCAGAGCATTGACACTTTTGCAAAGCACGGCTCTTGCACAGATCTCTGTACCACCTGCAGATCTGCAACCATGGAAAGAGTAGTGGCTGCAGGTCTGTCCCCCTCAGAGAAGACTGTCAGTAGTTTGACATGGCTGTAGTAGTTTGACAATGGCTGTCAATAGTTTCTGCAAATGGTTGCAGTTGGTGATTGCATCCTGTTCATTGTCTCCCAACCTGACCAAATGGAGAAAAGCAGGTCTGCAAGGGGAAGAGCCATGGTAGTGGTCTGGAGAACTTTGTGATCCCCTTGGATCCAGCAAAACCATGTGAGCACCAAAAAGTCACACTCAGAAATGCTTCTCTGCGAGTTACGATTACAACATGATCGCTTGGCATGTGCAGCATTAATGATAATTGTATTCTGTAAAGATCTAAATACAAAATACACAGCACTAACTCTTAACAGTTATTTCCTCAAAAACTAACTGAAAGTGATGCTATTGTTCTTGTTTTTTTTTTTTTATTCCAAAGAAAATTCCCTTTTAAGGGACTTACCTTCTCCAGTGCCAATGAATCCACAAGCTCAAGACTGATGGAAGCCAGGGACTGCAGAGCTGATAGACTTAATCCACCTGCTAAAAAGGATCATGCTGGAGCTGGTAAGAACCACTGGCTGCACAGTCCAAATCTAATTCACTTAACCCAGTGTGACATCCCTAGAAAACTTTATTGTCTAGCTTCTTGGCCAGGCAGAGTCATATAAGCAATCTGAAACCAACAGCCTGAGGTGACAGCAATCCCTAAGGGGGCACAAGAAATGCCAGATCAACACATCGCCCCCCAAAGGCACTCTCATAAGCAAGCAGAAAGAATATCCCACATCAAGCTATACTGCAGAATTAAACCACATCTCAGCCAGCAATTACAACTACTGCGAACCAGAAAAAGAACTGTAAGGCTGAAATTAAGCTTCACACAGAAGCTGGCACAAAACTTATTTGCACTGTTTTCTCCCCATTCTGACAAGACCACAGCCGCAATCTGGACATACAAACCAGCACTGTGAGCCTGTCTCTTATTTCAGAACAACTGAAGCAGCATCATCGTTTCAGGAATTCAGAACCACTGTACTCATATAGTCTCAGTACAACCCTGCACATCAGGACAAAACTGTTTTAAAGCAAGTCCCTCTTCCAGCAAGTGCGTCAATATCACAGGCAGACATCATACACTGTTTCACATACTGCAAAAAAAGACCTAATATAACCCAAGACTGGTAGTACAAGATATTTTCCCTCACTGTGGATGTCCAGCTCCTCTCTCTACACAGACAAAACCTCATCAGGACCCCACACAAGACCTCTGCCTCAAAGGAAATCTTCTCTTCAATTTTGACCATCCTCTCATCAACAGGACAGAGATATACCTTTAGCTCTAATACCGCTTCTCTGACTGCATGTTCCACTGCCATCTTCTGATTTATACTCAGGGTATTATCAGTAAAATAGCTTTTTCAGGGTCTCCACATGCCCACAACTTCTTTCAGTAAACCCCTTCATCAACATTGAACTCTTCAGCATCTGAGGGCTGCCAAGGCTTGCTTAAGTTTATTTTTCCTCTGCCTCACTGCAACATCTTCATCAGAAATCGTCATCACTTCAAAAGAGTCAACAAAATTGGGATGTTATATCCAGGCATCACTCTTTCTTACAGTTTATTTACTTAGTGCAAACTTGTTCTCATCACCAGTTTAGTATGCTAGGCTGTATACTGCCTTAAACAACAGTACTGCCTTAAACAACAGTATTAAGATTCACCAAGCATCACACAGCTCTCACATATCAGAGCTCTCAAGTTGCCAGGGTCCAATCACCAGATATTTTCAACATGGCATAGGAAGCACAGAGTGAACACTTCTTCCTGAAAGGAAGACTGCCTTCCATGCACAGTTTTTAAAGAAATGCCAAGTTTTAATTGAAAAAAAAGAAAAACTAAAAAAATGAAGCTTTTGCTATTCAAATGGCTATCACCATAACAACCAACCTCCTCAAAGCTTTCAAGAAATACCATCTTCAAAGTACTGTATGAAGTAGGAAGGTAATAACTTAAGTGAGAAGCTGAAAGTATATATTAGAGATACAAAATTTTCAAAAAATAAGTCTGTATTATACATAAATACCCACAGCTCTTACATCACAAATGAAGCCTGCTGGATGATCTCTGCAAGTATTGGTTTGCAGGGAGCCATTATACGGAGCCAGATGACACAAACAGGGTACAAGAAAGGAACTATACACATATTTCTTAACAGCAAGATGCTTCAGGCATTTCTGTCAAGGTTTATTCTTTAAAAAATGTGTTTACATTAAAAACAGGCAACTTCTTGGCATTTGGGATTTTTAAGTTATCTTCCTATGATAAACAAATGCACAATCAAAGCACCACCTTCCTGCAAACTACCCTTATTTTTGGCTAAATTTCTCTCCTTTACAGTACTTCCTTCAACATTCCCTTATGCAATCCACAAAGACTCTTCAGTCAAACACTAGTAATTTCAAAGGAATGGTGCAGACAAGCTTGCTTCAGACATGTGTACCAATAAAGAGCTTTCCAAGGTAGGCCACACAGCCTCTGTTTGACAGCCTAAGATCTCCTTCTTTAAAACAAAGGACCAAAAAACCAAAACTATCAAACCCAAACCAATGCTGTCCAGACTAGAATGAGAATTACACCTGGCACCACCCAGAGCAGCAGCTCTCAAGCATCCACATCACATCCTCAAAGTGGTGCTGCAGAGCTGGAAGGCAGCTGAAATAGCCCTTGCATTTCTTGACCAGCTGTTCAGAGCAGATCCACAGGGGATGAAGCAAGGAGCAAGGTGAGGTGGCCACTGAGGTGTGGGCATGCTCAGGAATATCATTGGAAGAGAGGACGGATTTGATGCAGCGCAGCTTGGAAAAAGACAGTTAAGTGCAGGCACAGTAGACGTTCTATTAAGACGAAGGAGTAAGAAGACTGTGCACAGCTGACCAGCACTGGACAAAAATTAGAAGCTGAAAGGAACCTTTTGCAAGCAAACTTTTATATAGAATTACTGATAAATAAGACTTGTACAATTCCTCCAAGACACCACACTGAAAAGTTCATTCTCATTCATGTGACTATTCCAGAACTGCAAAACAAACTTATAAACTATCCATCCTGTACCAAACAAACTGAATAGGCTCCCATTTCTTCATAGATGAACAGAAGTATCTCTTTTAAACTGCTCTGTTCCACAGTAGACTACTGTATAAAAAATTTAAAGTAGAAATCACATTCTGTTAAGTGATTCTAACTCCTTTTGAAAACCTTGATCAAGTTGCTTTGAAATCAGACACTTCACTTTTAATCAGTATTAATACTCCAAACTGAAACATCTAGAAGATGTTCCCAATATACAGCACCTAAAGAAAGAAACCCAGTCGGTTGTTTTCCGATTTCTCTTTGGTATTTTTCAGACTCATTCCTAATCATCCAACAATCAAGGTCTTCATTAGGTAAGATTGTTTATTTCTGAAGCAGATCAAAAGGATGTGGCTCCCTTTTAGCTTTGTCTCACTGTACGTCCAAATGCAAGACAAGGGCTATACTGCAGGTACCACTGTATGCAAACATACAAGAGGAACGGCAGAATTTATCCCATCCTTGCACCAATTACCTAGATAGCCCTCTATTAGTAAGTACAGGCAGGCAGTGACCCTATTCTTGGGCTGTTCTCAGCCACCTTCCCAGCTGCTCTTGTTTTTGACAGAAAATGCCTCTGCCTCCTCCTGAGAAAGGTCACGATCTGTTTGGCGTCCCTGTGAAG
>JBCJKH010014549.1:19687-30327 GCA_039877255.1 Loriculus beryllinus | reverse complement strand
GGTTTGTTCCAACCATCAGTAAGCCATGGCACACCAGGAGGCTGGTCACAGAAACACGCTGCTGCCCTGCAGAGTTCAGGAAGTGCTCTGTTACTTTAGAGCAATAATCTTAGCCTACATCAAAGTGACTTCAGACACGCACAGTCAGCTGCATCTTCTCATTCAGCAAAGCACTCATCAAAAAGACAAACATTTTGCTGGATTGTGGTATTAGAACTTTACATACATGACAATTTAAATACCGAAAGGCACTTCACTTCACAGTACTCAACAATATATTGCCATAACACACTATACTCAAGAGTCAAACCTGTTCACAATTACTTTTTTCTCATGGTTTTTATTCTGTGACACTGTATCAGAAGTCCTGTCTCACCCTGTTTGAGTTTGGGTCCCTCATACAAGTATGGCATTAGCATGTTGGAAAAAGGTCTAGTGGAAGGCAACCAAGGAAAGGAGAGTAGAGCACATAGTGTACAAAGAAAGGTTAAAAGAAGTGCTGTCTGCACCTATGTGATGGGAGGGTGTGCAGAAGACAGACAGATTCCATTCAGATGTGCACAGTGATCCGATCAGACAGATCAAATTTGGAATGTGAGAAATTTGGATTGTAAGTAGGGAAAAGCTTCTTATTCATAAGGGTGGTCAAATACTGCAACAGGTTGCTGAGAGGTTGTGGAATCTCCATCCTATCTAAACATATTAAAAATTTGACTGTACAAGTCCTTGAACAACCAGACCCACTCAGGCCTACTTCAAGAAGGATGGACGAGATGAACTCCAGAGTAGCTTTCAGTCAAGACTGTTCTATGATTCTGTGATTTTCTATAATATATTATTTATAGGATTGTTATTTTTCTAATGAAAACAAAGGTTTTGCTTGCAATGCTTACTAAATATGTTCAGATGGATTTTCAAAATAGCCTTGACAAGTTTCAGAAATGGAAACTATAGCTTGCCCAAACTTTTGCCATGGCCTAAATTTATGTGGAGGAGCATCTAAACGCTGCTGGAATCCTCCAGCTTCAAACCCTACATGTTCTTGCATTTATGATTAACTTTACACGCAAGAGATCAGTCATTCTCATCTTCATCACAGCTTTCAAGCTGTTAATAATTTCATCAGTAAGTAGGGAATTTGGATTCCACATCTGATACAACTTGGATGAACTCACATGTTCCACACTTTGGAAAAGGACCTTAATTATGGTGTATCAGAAATAAATGCACTTTCCATCTTGTTCCTTGAAGCTGAGCCAATTCACATCCAAGAATATATGAATCACAGACCCAGTGGGAAAGCAAGGAAGGAGTGGCTTGACTGAAGCCCAAAGCACTCAACTGGAAAGCAGAAGGCAGACCAGGTCAAGCTTTTCCGCACAGAACTTTACAATTAACCCAGCAATGGCGTGTTGTAAAACGCACATGTAGGGCAAGACTTGGAATCCCAGCTCTGTCTACTCAAAGCCACATCCTAAAATACTCTAAAGGCATGATGATTAAGTTACCCTCGGCAGGTGTAACAAGCATGAGTAAGCTGAAGAGGTTCCATCTGCTCATGCAGACCTTCACAACACCTATGTTGTTTTCCATAAACTGTAGGTTTTTATGCGGGTAGGACCGCATCATTCCTTCTCAGCTGAACAGTCATGGATGGTCTATGTCTATAGTAAATTACAAGCCTTTTGAAGCTTGGAATTTGCTTTTTGATGGGGTGTTTTGGTTGCCTGTTTTGGTTTTGGTGGTGGTCTTTTTGGTGGTGTGGGTTTTTATTTGTGGGGGTGCTTGGGGCTTTTTGGTTTGGTTTTGGGTGTGGGCTTTTGTTTTGGGGAGGAGGGTTGGATTTTTTAAGTTTAAGATATTAATGGGATTAATCTAGTTTCCAAAACAAAGCACAAAAGGCATTCTTTCAGCACAAAAGGAGTTCAAACTGTGATGCCCAAACACTTTTGTACACTGGAGTTTTCAAAAACTGTTACTGAATTCCATGATTTAGAGTTCAGGCTCGCTCAAGTTACATATGACATGCAAGTCCTCTACCACAGCCAGTGCCACAGCAAGTGCAAAGTAACTGCAGGTTATCTTAATCTCACTCCACTTTACTTAAAGCTTGTTTTGCAAACTGCAAGCAGATCAAAAGTACAATTTTTAAGCTTTTATCAAAAGCTCAAGTTGTACTGTTGCCTCTCAAACCCCATGCAGAAGCATGATGCTCACAATTTAAAACAATAGATCTTTAATGCTTTTTTAGGCATTTAAAATGTAAAATTTTATGCATGATTTCATACTCCAACCCTCAAACAACTTCTAACCAGTAATTTTTACCAGGTAAAACTGGTTATATGCATTACTGTTTCCACAGGTGAAAACAGTAAATTATCAGCCAGCAAGTTAGAATTTTAAACATTGAGCATAACTGCAGGCATGAACCATCTATAGTGAGGTCAAAAGGAAAACCACCTGCTTTGAAATCCTGGAAAGGCAGGAAACATCTGCATCTGAAAATATACTTCGAAATAGCATGTAACAACTAAAAATATATATATATAAAAAAATAGTTTTTTTAAAAATACTGAAATACTAGTTTAAAATACTAATTTATCTGTTGGCCAAGGTTTTAAATTATATTCTTTAGGTTTTTTGGGTTTTGGTTTTTGTGGTTTTTTTTTTTTTTTGGTCACTTTCTGATATATTTTGAATCGAGAAAAAAAAAATCCAATTCTGCAGAATGCATTATACAGTAAGGACAGAAATGAACAAAAAGGGAAAATGATAAACTTAAATGCCAAAACTAATCAAGTACTCTAATCTTTAAAGGACACTTTTAGATCACACTGTCCCAGTGCAGACAGAGCTGTTAAACCCTGTAAATAATCTGATCAAAACAACTTTATGAAGAACAAAGCCAGCAATTACACTTATACCTGGACAAATGGCTTTATTGCCTGTGTTCTGCTCTTTGTTCACCTTTCTCAGGTCTCAATTACAACCACCACCGGACTCGGTAAATCCTCATGTGTTCCCATATAGATCTTCTGAAGCCAGTCACAGGTAGGTATAAGGGCATACTGGTGCATATTCCCTTACATGACCATGCTGCTTTTACTATATCAAAAATAAGCCTACTGCACAGATCAACTGGGCTGACCCCAATATTTTTATCGTTTCCCAGTAGTAAAACCGTAAAACCACTGCATTTTATGGTCTGGCACCCGGTAGGGTGGGGACAAAAGCAAGCTGTAAGCCTCAAAGTAGAGTTTGTTTTCCACACAGAGGAAATGATACTTCTTTATTTTCTTTGCCTTTCTCATCTGTTTCCAGGAAACACACATACCATTAGGGGATATATGGATATAAACAGAATACAGCACCTTCAGCAGAAATGAACTCTTTGTTGAACAAGTGACCTGTCATCATCCATACAAGCAATGAAATGATATCTATCAAGGTCACAGTAACCTCTTTAAAAGGACAAACTCAAAGCTGAAAGGAAAAACATGTTCAGGGATGTTCTTGAATAATGAAATATTGAATGTGACTGACAAAACAAGTGGGCAGCCTGTTCACACACAGCATGATTTTGGTTTTGATGCACTGTGATAAAGGCTGCAAAAAGCTGCCTTTGTTGAAATTTCAAGCACAGATCACAAAAGATCATAAACACTAAGCATAAACTTGCTTTACAAATGAAGTACACTGCATTAGTGGATATATCTGACTTCAAATGTTAATAGATTTGAGGTTTTTTCTGCTGTTCTGCATGCCCTTTGTTCAGCTAGGAGAGCTGCATTTGGCCACTTGTACTGTTGTTTACTAAATAGTAAAATAAACTGATACTTGGACTGATAACAATGACACTGCTCTTTCAACCATTCTCTTAATTTCTCATATAGCATTTATTCTTTTTTGCTGTTTTCTTACAGAACACAAGCTTCTTATACATTATTAGGAAGTATTCCTGATGATATATGAAGTAAAGGTATTGCAGACCGCTCTAGACTAAATATCTACCCCACAGTTGCCTCCAGGATGCTGGTTTAATTTCCAATCCTGCATTCCTACACACAAACTTCCCATAACTCCAGAAAGGAAAAGCCCTTCCAGCTTCATTCTTTATAAGTAGACTGCCACAGATTTACAAAGTTACATCCAGCAGATAAAAGATTCTGCAATACACAGGCTGTATTTTGTATTATTAAACCTTCCCAAATTGTAAGGACAATCATGTCCTCTGCCATTTCCCTTACACTTCCTTCCCCTGTGATTCTGTCCTGCGGGATTCTCTTTCTCGAGAGGAGAGGTAAATTCCAAGAAGAACAACAAGGAGAGCAGACAGTGGTATTTAAAGCAGCCCTCTCCTAAGAGCAAAACTGGGAAAATCTAATGCTGTGAGGACTGGTTACTAAGGTTATGAGAACCTGATACTCCTCTATCTTAATTAGTACAGCTATCCTTTAAAAACAGAGCTGCAATTCACAGTAACTATTGCTGACAGCAACAGGATTTTTTCTTTTATTTCTACTGTATAGCAACAAAATTATTTCATTAACTTCATTGAGTGATGCTCCTCTTATCTACATTGCTTTCAATGAAGGCACAAACAACATATCCAAGTAGCCTATCTGGCCAACATTGTTGTCCCTACTAAAATCTTGGCAAAATAAGTCCAGCTTCTTTGGAGTTATATCAAAATCTTACTCTTTTAAGACTCTTAGCAATATTTTGACACCAATTTCTTCTCTTTCATTTTGATACCAGTTGAATTTTTACTTGTCTCTTATTTTTTGCATATTAAAGAATTCCTGTTGGATTTCAGAAAACTATCAGAGCTGTTTCGTTTACAAATAAAAGTTCTGTAAGTCCTCAGTAAAGGTAAATATGCATCTTGTAAATACATGTCTAATTCCTTTTCTGTTTCACTTTGGGGTCTTTTGATTTTATTTTTTTTTTTTTTTAATCTCAGGATATACCACACAGACCTGGATTTATTTTTTGGCTGCTTTTAGTTCCAAAAGGTGCTTACTGCTGCTTTTTTATGTAAATCTCCTAGTCCTCTGACTTTTAGCTTTTGTTGTTGCAGCACTGTTGGGATCATACAAACAGCCCCAAGAGCTGCTTTGAAATAACTGAATTTCATTTTTAGAATGGATTCTCCCTTGGAACGTTTGTTATAATGTTCTACTCCTGAAATAAATTTCCATTTCCATTCATGGCATGCTGTCTGTAAAGATACTGAGGAGAAAAAAAGGAACTCAAACGGGTAAGAGTGACACCAAGGAGATATAATTAGCTAAAACTTTTTTTAAAGAAGATGCTTTGTTACATCAGTAGTTTTATTTCCATGGCAATGAACATTAACGCTAATTTTTATGAAGTTTTTAGATGCAGAAAATGGCTAAGGGAGGCCTTACTTCCCCCCCCCCCAGCTATAAACAGCAAAATATAATCAAAGTTAATATTTTTACAATTAATTTTGATTTATTTGCATAACTGATTAATTTAATCAAATCACTTATTTGAAGGATGACCCTTTGCTGCTGTTCAGTGTTGGAGCTACAAACACCACACATAAAAAACGCCCTGTCTAGAATGTAATATAACTGGACAAAATTTAAAATAGACCTTATTGCAAAGTTAATGCCATCTGAAAGAAAACGTGAAAATAAGACAAAGACTGAGGAAGTGAAGCACTTTTGAAGCAAGATTTATACCTAACTGTTGTAAGAATATAATCTCAGTATGTGCAGTGCTTGCTTCTCCTAGAAACAAAGTGATAAAGCTGGTGCACACATTGCCCATAAAAACTGCAGCAGCTTGGTCCACTGCAGTCTATAAACAGGGAGAAACAGAGAGAATGGTTGTCATCTCATGGAGAAGTTACACTCAGGATCACTTTTCCGTCTGTCCCTTCTGCTAGCAATGCCACAGCTCCCACCTGATGTGCTTCCTGATGCTCAGGTCCTAGCCACTCATTTTCAAAACTGATACAGGCCAGTGCAACTCTCCCTAATAAGCTTCTGTTTTAAAACTCTTAAAGACCTGTTAAACTTTATCCCAGCAACCACAGGATCCATCTTTACTTATAAGAGCAACCTCTTAATTAAACAAATTAAAGCTCCAACCAGCAAAACACTGAACACACTCAAAATGGCAGCATGTGAGTGCTTCAGCTGAGTTCACTGGGACTATGGATATAACTAAAATTAAGCAAGTGGGTTTTGGTCCAAATCCTAGGACTCCATTATAGTAAGCTCCAGATGCAAATGCTAAACTCTGCAAAGCAAACAGGTTTTCATGGTAGACTCCATTGTCCTGCTGCTTCAGTCACAAAAAAAACCACCCCAAGCCTCTACTTGAACAGAAGAATCCACTTGCTTATCTGTATAAATTACATTTATAACCTCTGAGGAGGATAGCTGCTACTCAACCAGCTCACTGCACACATTGTTCTTCTGGGCAAGCAACAGGCTGTGATTTATTAAATCAAATAGTCATGAGACAGTTAATCAGACTCAAAGACCTAGATGGACCTTCTGATTCTGTCCTAATCTACAATACTCTGTAGAGTGTTGTACATAACAGTGATAAAGGCAAAACAAAAACATTAGCACATGATGTGATTCAGCTACCTGGTAACATATTGTGAACAGGTGTGGCAATGTTAATATCTTGGAGGTGTTTCAGTGTCTCAGTGTGGAACAGGCGAAGCGTAGATCCAGATGTGAAGGCAATCCAGATTCCCACTCCAGCAACGGCCATGTGAGAGATGACCATCCCTTCCTCTTGATGGGCTTCAAAATGGCTCTGTAAGAAAAACAATGACTCTGCGGGGAAATGCAACCGAGGAACATCATTCAACCTTCTTTATCAGCTTTTTAGTGCATGCATTTTATCTATGTCCTCCATGTCAAGGGCATGTGTCCTCTGCTCAGGGTACATTTTGACTGCTGCATATGATGTTTTAATTTTCATGTTACCCTTATTAGAAAATACATCATCATCCATTAGCATGGAAGGATTCTCAGCCTAAAAACAGACTGACTTCACAGCAACTTAGATACTGTAATTATTAAAATTATTATATGGTAGGGGCTGGCAGGCCTGCAACAGCTCAAACTTCAAAGGCAGTTTTATTTCTTTATTGATACTCCTTTGGGAAAACTACCACAGATGAAGTACAGATGAGTGGGCAGATTTCTTCCTAATATGTTACTTTTACCTACAGCAGAACTCCTCTTTAAACAATAAAAAAATTTCTTCTGCTCTCTTAGGTGGTCTTTTCAGAACACAGATAACAGAATCAAGGAAAAAGTAATTTTCAGAAATAATAGACAATTTATGAATCTAAATACACAGTTATTTGCTCACCTATGTACGTAACAATGTGAGCCTTAATACTGTGGCTTGCTTTTTGACTTAGACACTTCTGATTTTCAACAGTATTAGTTTGGGTTTTTTTTTTCTGTCCTTCAAAACATTGATACTTCTCATTAGAAGCAACAAAATCCACCTGAAGTTAACACAAGACTTTGAGGATAGATGTTTCCCTTGATCTAGCGCCTTCCCAGTTAAAACTTCTGCATGGCTCTATGAAGGCCAAAATCTTTCTACATGTCCCTGTTAATGTGCAAGATAGACCTGTAGCAAAGTTCTCTAACTATTAACAAAAAGTAGGAATTTTTTTCCCCAGTTTTATATTGAAACTAAACAGCTTCTGAAGTTAAACACAGCCTTTTAATGCTGTGCCAGCTATTATCAAATACAGAGAGCTATTATGATAAACATAAAAGTTCCTTGGCTAAGTAAATGACAAACTGTTCCTTGGACAGAAATCTCTAAGGGATATGAAAGTAAATATCTGCTCTAACATTCATACTACATAAATTACACCTAAATTTCCTATACATTGTAATTAAGAATTAGATTTAGTCATTTTGCATCAAAAATCTAAATTACATGTTGCTCAGGATAAGCTCATAGCCTAAGGCAGCTATGTTTTGAGTATATTAAGGTTATAGATACACTGTTCAAATTCTCCATCTAAATTCAACAATCAGGCTAAGATCATCAATAAATAAGAGAAGTTTAATCTTTCACAAAGTCTAACTTTTGATATTATACTTAGTAGCCACTTAATACTCTTTTCATGCCTTATTACTGCATAAAGTTGTACTTTCCATTGAGAAAGTGGCTGCTTAAAAATAAGGGAATTTTTTTTTCTTTTCATCTCTTCACACTATTCTGCATATGTTCAGGTTTTAGTAAATGAACAGAAAAGTTTCTCTTCAGCTATTAGGCAGTGGTTCAAATTCTGAGTGTTACTATATTACTTTTTGATTCTCTGAATTCCACCACTGTGGAATGCAAGGTAGGCACATCTGTCAGGCACATTTATATTCACTGTTTTCCTCATTCTTTACCAAATGATATACACAATTTGAAAATCATACAATTTATTCAACAGAAGAACTCACCCATGAACAACATCTTTCAATGCCAGTAACAGCTCTTTTGACTAAATTTCCTGATACTTCCATGATGCAAAATCCTTTTTTATTGAAAAAAAAAAAAAGGCTTTTTAAAGACTAACTTCTGTTTACAGACTCACACATCCTTACAAAGATGACCAGCTGACTTTTGAAAACTTCTCAGAGACAGATCCCAGGACACTGAAGTGAACCTGACCAGCAACTTGGACTGTTTGAAATTATAAGAAAAACAAAGTGGATCCTTAGAAATTAATTTTCTTTGGAGCTCTCCGACCACAGCAGACAATTCTGCTGGTGTCACTGTAAACAACTTGCACATGCATTTTTGTCACATTCCAATTTATCAGCCAACTCATTATACTCCCACTTAGTCTGTCCTGCCATTGTACAGCTGTCCTGGGTTCAGCAGCAGTAGCAGTCATTTTTCTCCTTCTTAGTAGCTGGTGCAGTGCTGAGGTTTTGACTTTCAGCCTGAGAATAGCGCTGGTAACACCGATGTTTTTAGTTACTGCTCAGTAATGTTTACTCTGACCAAGGACTTTGTGAGTCTCATGCTCTGCCAAGGAGGAGGGGAAGCCGGAAGGAAGCAGAGACAGGACACCTGACCCAAACTAACCAAAGAGGTATTCCATACCACAGCATGTCATGTAACCACAGCACTCCCAGGATGTAACTGGGAGTTACCCAGAAGGGCTGGCTCACTGCTCAGTCAGGCTGCATATTGATGAGTGGTATTGTATTCTCTTCCCTTGTTATTTCCTTATCATCATTGCTATTGGTGGTAGCAGCAGTGATTTGTGTTATACCTTAGTTACTGGACTGTTCTTACCGCAACTCGTGGGAGTTACATTCTTTTGATTCTCCTCCCCGTCCCTCCAGGAGCCGGGTAGGGGGTGGGGGGTGGGGGGGAGAAAGTGGGGGGAGTGAACGAGAGGGCTTAAACCACAACAGTTCCTCATTGAAAACATTTATGAGAGAAATTTCATTGTAAATAAATTTACGAAGTTACAATGTATTTACAAAAATCAACCTCAGTTTCTAGGAATATGGACTTGTTGATTAAAACCAATTATATGGCAAATATTTCTTGTATGGAATTTTTAAAATATTTCTAGGTGGCAGGAATACGAAATCTCAAATCTGAATAAAGAAATAGTGAGTTCTAGTTTGGATACTGTGAACAGTGTCATTGGCTTACAATCTGCATTGATGAATGAAGGTTTATTTTCTCTTCCTTCACAAAAAGAGAAATTAGTTAATTTTAGGGGATTTTAAACAGCTATAATGATGCTTGAAGCCACTGTGCTGGGCAAAATACACAGTGGCCCAGCACATCATGGAAAGAGCGGGGATCATACAAACAATGAACCCTGTGTTTTACGAGAGAATAAAACCGATGCCACATGCAATAGTTGCACTTGCAGATTTTCAGATTTGCAGTGGGAGCTGATGTGATAATGTCAATCTGACATACAGTTTCTTCGGTGTAACACTGATACCAAAACCCATATTCTCTCACAATTTCACGACTACAATTCCTTTCAGTGCAATATTCTGGCCTACGATTGGTAGGGGTTAGATGAGGATGTGAGTGGTGTTTTCAGTAATACTATCAAATTGAAGCACACTCCTTTCTCCTTTTTTATCTTTTTTTTTTTTCCACTGAAATTTGTTTTAATTATTTATGTGCTGTTACAGGGAAGAAAAATATGGACTGTGAATATAAAGAATCAAGCAGGTGAATGAGTAGAAATAAACAGAAAATGAACTGTCTTGTCAGGTGCTTGTCCTAATAGAGGAAAATCTGGTAAAATAAGTATCAGAGGTAAAATCCGTCCAGGTAGAAGAAAAACAGTGAAGTAATCAAGGGTGAGTGGAACAAACAGTAGTCTGAAACAAGAAGAGAGAGTAGCCTCAGGATACAAAAGGCAACTGGTGAGAGTAGAGAGAATCCAATTAAATGAGAGCATATCTAATGCGTATAACAGGAAATAGCACAGGATGAAAATTCAGTTAACTAGTGGATTAAGTATCTTAAGATGTGTTGTGGTTTAGACCAAGCCAATAACTCAGTACCACGCAGCCCTCTTGTTCACTCCCCGCATTTCTTCCTCCCCCCCCGTAGAGTGACAGGGAGAAGAATAGAAAAAT
>JBCJKH010014547.1:42770-55986 GCA_039877255.1 Loriculus beryllinus | reverse complement strand
GGGCTGTTCAGCCTGGAGAAGAGAAGGCTGCGTGGAGACCTCATAGCAGCCTTCCAGTATCTGAAGGGGGGCCTATAAGGGTGCTATGATTCTACGGCTGTTATTCTACAATAGTGCCTGGAGACTCAACTCTTCCAAAAATTACTTTAAAAGCTTGTCATTTGGAATAAGAATCAATTCATAGTTTCATTCATTCACTTTGACAACTGGTGGTTTTTTCACTTTTTAAAAAAGTAATTCAACTTTGTCATGTACTCTGAAGAGGATTCTTCTGATTTGCAGTTCTGGTTTAAAGCAAGGGTGGGGGAGTGTTGGGATTTGCACATTTTTTATTTTTATTGTCTACAAATCAAAGGGATGGAGGGGGAAAAAAAACCAACCACACAACAAACCCACAAATCCTTTGGGATTAACAAAGCTGGTAACAGAGCGACCTTCACCTCATTTTGGCAGTGTAAGTAGGAAAACAACAAGGAAAACTCATGGGGTTTTCTATTACTTGAAAAGTTCTAAGCACTCCATCCAAATTTACTCCATTTCTTTCCTATGTACGTATATAAACAAAGGCTGTAGTCATTAATAAACCATGTTATTTCGCTTAACTTGCAACAGATAAAAATCCAACCCTTTCCTTTCTGATATTTGTTCAAGACTACAGATTATTTAAATTAAGCATCAGTTCTTACAAACAGAAAGATCCTAGTATTTACATGAATTTGTTTACAAAAATACAGAAAAAAATATAGCTAAAAAGCTCTTTGACAAGCAACATGCAAACTGAAGATGTGTATCTTCACCAGTCTGTTCTTCCCTGATACTTCATCTCATTTTCTGCCTTTCTACAACTCAGACACTGAACAGCTAATTCAGTATCCTTTCAAAATCTACAGAGCACACAAAAGCTTTTACAAAACTTCACTTATATCTGGAGACTCTCCTGTGACTTCGGATGCTGAACAAATCCATTGTTGTCTTTCAAAATCCATTTCCACTACAGAACATCTGTACTGCAGTACACTTACGTGCCCACTCCCTCAGGCAGATGAGGCATCATCAGCCAGATGAGCAAATACAAAACATTTACATATATACTTAACCTTGACAGACTACCAAACATACCTAACTCATGCAGAAGCTATGGAAAATCTCTCCTGGTCTTCTATTTCAATGTAATAGAAGAACCAAAAAGAATAACAAAATCCAGCCCAGCTAAAGTCACACAGACATGCCTACTAATGTAAAGATTATTGCTACAAAACCACCTTCTCCTTACACACCTCAAGAGAAAAGAAAGCCACTTCAAAGACATTTCAGTTCACAGCAACGTCAAAGTGCTCCACATGAAGTTACCATGATCTTTTGGGATTCCCCTGCTTCTAAGCATAGGCAGGCTTGAAACTGACAGATTAAGGGAAACATGTAAAGGTGGAACACAGCAGCACAAGGTCTATCTTAAGAAAAGCTCACTCACTAATGTTTGTGCATCCAACTTTCAATTTGTACCTTTCTTCAAGCGGAACAGATCCCATAAGAAAACTGGATATATAGATATGAAATACAGTACACCTCTTGTGGAAATGCACTCCTCAATAAGGAGTGAAAAATTAACTAGAAAGTGTGCTCCCTAGTAAGAGGTAGCTTGCACTAGTAGGTCAGAAATTCAGGAATTTGGCAAAAAATGTTTAGGAGTGAACTACAAAATAACATGATATAACCCAGCAGGAAGTATAACCAAAAAACAGCCTGAACCAACCAACCACCCCAAAAAACCCACAGCTTTCACAGTCTGAGTCTGGTACCCAAGAGAAACTTAATAAGTAAAGAGCTGAAGGGGCTGTCAGTTGAGCATAAGACACTCACCGATTACCCAATTTTTAAATGCATCCCTGCAGTAAAGATATTCAGGGACAAACCAGTGCCCTTCTCAGGTAGGTAAGTTGCTAGCCTCTAGGAGAAAAGGAAGTGAAGATCCAGGAGGAACCTGGCAGCAGGATACAGGCACTTCAGAGGCACCTGATGATCTCCTGGAGGCAAGTCATTGTTCAAGTAAGGATCTGCTTCTTCACAAGCCAGAGATATGAAATGAAGCCACAGCTGGGAAGGGAGTGGGCCAGGTTGTACACCAACAGGCCCAACAGTATTAGAGCCAAGTTTAACTATCCTAGCTGTGTATTTGCGGCTAATTAAATCATGTTTCAAGATTTCAGGAAGACAGAACCTCAGCAATTTCAGTGACAGCCTGTACAGACTGCTCATAAGATGCCAGAGTATGTTTTTATTATAAAGATTCTGCTCAACTCTACTGCCTCTGACACATACCTTGCTCTCCTATTACCAGGAAAAAGTATTCTGAGAAATAATTTTCGTTTACAAGAACCACAAAAAAAAAATACCACTTCCTCTCTAGCATAAAAATGCAGATTAGCAATTAATTGCAGAAGAAATATATTAACAGAAAAGATTCCCTTTGGGAAATTCCAGTAAAATTGAAAGCTATACAATGAGACCACCCAGAAAACAACTGCTGCAACAGCAACAGTAACCAGCATTTCTAAAAATACTCACTTCATCTATATTTAAAGCAGCTTAAAAAATAACTACCCAGTATGAAATAAAAACCCAACCCATACTGCTACAGTTTTTCTCAAAAGAGTTCAAACTAGTTGTGTAACCAGTAAAATTAATGTTTTTTTTTAAAAAACTAGTCTTACAACAGAATTTCTTTTAAACATATCTTGGCAAAGGCATTTCTGAAGTGAGACTTGCACATACTTTATTCTTATACATACAGCTTAAAGAAGTGTTCCAACCTCTATAAAGATTCCATACATTAATTAACCAAGTGTCATCTGATACGACTATCAGTTGTCCAGTTTATTTCACATCTGACATCGAGCTACTGAGAGTCACTTCCCATTTCTCTTTTTGATTGAAAAAAAGTGTTTAAGACTTAGTCCTTCCCCAACAGATCTTTATCATTAGCAGGAATGGGAAAAACATGTTAACATCACATACGCAGTATCATAAAACTTTACTCAGGAGAACAGCAATTCTCCAGATTTCACAGAGAAATGGAAACAATATATGTTGTAATTGGAAGGGTGGTCATCACAATTTTTAGTGATCCAAACTATTTATTTTTGCCTGCTACATAAATTTGCATTATGCATTTCTGTTGTGAATCCAAATTCTTAATTCAACCTGTAATTGTAATTTAAGACACTACAGCTTAATTTAGGTCTCAAATAACTTGCATGACTCCATTTTTTTTCCTCGAATGCTTAATCTTATGCTGCTGTACACGCTGCTTTCAACAGCTACAAGACCTATTGATTCTATTGTGACTACTCACAACAGCAAGTCCTACAAGCATCTGTATTTGGTATGCTATAAAATATTATTTCTAAACAAGGTGCAGCTTTCTGGGAACCTGTACAGTGAGTTTATAAAAGTGTGCAATATGTTAGCCAAAATTTAACATCTAAACAGAGATCATGAGAAGTAAGGGTTACAGACAATGGAAATGATGAAAAATCACCATGGTAAATGCAGGTGCATTTACTCTTGCATTGTTTGTGATTTTTCCATCATACCCAACTTCTCAGGATTACATGGCTAAGTTTTCAAAAAGTTCCTCTCTCCTTTACTTCCAAAACAGCTTTTAGCAAGGGAGCAAAGCACATACAAGGTTGGCACTCTAAAGTGTAATGAAGAAATCTGGGGGAACCCACATTTCTTTCAACACACAACACTTAAGATTAGCAGAAAGGATGAGCTGCAGCAAGAAAATGTCCAATTTTAAGAACTGGACAAGGACACAAAGCTTTCAAATAGGAAAAATTTTAATTTGGCTAACAGCAGTGATGAAATGAACTACCAGAGCATTTCGGACAATGAGGCAAGCAAGAATGAACATATTATTTATATTCTACAGGAACTGAAAACTTAGCATAGATACATGCAAAGTTTAAGCCATAAACAATTTGAAAGTTAGGACAAAAGTGGCACACTCCTTAGAAATGTTATAAAAATGTAACTGTCAGGATTAGACCATGTTTGTTCAAAAGCGTCAGTGAGGCAGCAATACTGCTTTTCAACAATCATGAATTTAAGAATCCATTTATTAAGTCCAGTAAATAACTGTTGTGTTCTAAAAGCAACTACATCACTTGAAAGAAGGGGTTTAGATAAAGCACAGTAAGATTTATGCTCCTTTACAAAATCCTGCAACACCATAGGCAAGATTCAATATATTAATTTCAAGGTAAGATTTTGATTTACTGTACATAGCAGTGGTAGATAAATTGTGTCTCCTGAACCGCTAGTAAAAAACAGTAAGTGATTGAAACTTGGATCTCAATAATGAGCCTCTGTTAATCCACAGATAGGTGAGAAATCCAAGTCCCCACTACCACCGAACAGATTCAGCTAGCATGATTAAGATACGTGAATCAATTTTCCCCAAGAAACAAATGGAGACAGAAGCAATACAAGACTAAGAAACACTCTAGATATAGCTTCACAGGCAGTTTGGATAGCTCCCTGTGTCACTCCAGTCCTTCTCCATCGGTGGCCAAAGTAAACATCAGCTAGATTGCTACCAGTCAGCTTCCAGAAACTTACCTAGTTTTCTCCAAGAAAAAGCCAGAACACAGCTGATGAAATAATCTGTCATTACGTCAGGTGTAAACCGACTCCAAATATCACATAGGAAGTGCCTATGGGTCACCAAAGGCCATAAGAATATATTATCAGGAGAAAACTCCAGTTTCTAAGAATATAATCAGGAGAAAACTTAATTTCTAAGAGTGTCATCCTGAAATACAGATTTCTGTTTACTTACCAACCACATATGGCATTACAGTTCATTCTTACTTGCCTCATTCTCAAATTACTGTTACCCACATGTTAATAAACATGTTATTATGTGACATTAGACAGGTACTATACTAACTGATGCACTTCCAGGTCATCACATCTATCGCACAACATAGAAATAAAGCTGTACTTCTTATATACTCTATTCCAATAGTTCTTCTGAAATTTGGGGAACATCTTAACAGTTAAGTAAGCTTTCCACGTGCTTCAAATCCTGCACATTTTGCTTCACTAGTGTTATTATCATGAAACACCCATATTGATTTGAAGGTGAAAGTATTTCCATAAAAATCAAATCAAACATTATCATGCAGTGACCACAGCAATTGTTTATGCTGCAAATACAGTACTTGAAAATTTTGGATTTTGTAGTACCTGCAAGAAATAGAAAAATACTGAATACAGTCAAATTTCATTTACCTTCCTAATATTATTTATAATTCCTTCATGCTAGCAATCTAAGCAGTCTCTAAAAAAACACATATACTACAATAAGCAGAGGATAAAACACTAGAAGAACTGATTTCAGAAAACAGCCAACAACGGGAAAACTCAGAGGACATGGCAAAAAGAAGGTCCAGCAAGTTTCCCTGTCTCACAGGTGTACATTCTGTATACAGGTCTGAATTCCCTTTGGCACAAACACAGGCACAAAACCACTTCCCTTGATTTTACTTCTCCCACTCAAAATAACACCATTTTCTTCAGCAGACCTGTGTCTTAGACAATGACCTTACCATCCAACACTACTCAGAAATGAACACCAGCTGCCTCTTTGCCAACACTCTCGCAGCAAACTTTCATGAGAGACTCAGAGGACAGTCACTGTAATCACTTTACCCAGCACTGCCAAAGTTATTACCTCACTAACCTTGTATGTGCATATTATAAAAATCATCCATTTATGTTACAGTGAATTACTTTAACTTAACACTGGAAACACAACACCTGAAACTAATTTCAAGTGACAAGACCATAATCAATCATACTTTCTCAACATTAATGCCACTACATAAAGCTTTCTGCTTCACTGCTTGAAAAGGTAGGTGTTTTAGGAAGGAAATGTTTTTCAGATAGTGCTATGTATACTGATTCTTTTCCCAAATTAGCAGGTTCTTTGAAAATACAGCATAAATCAACTGAAATAGTATGTCTGTCTAATATTTAATTTTAAAAGACAAATCATCACAAAGCTCAGTAAAGCTAGAAGCAACTTGATGCAGTTTTGAAGATTACATCCCAAATAGGGAAAGGAATAAACAAAAAACAAACCAACAAAACCAAAAACAAACAAAAAAACCCCACAAAAAAAAAGAAAACAGCAGTGAAGTCTTCTTTTTCTACGAAGTCCTCAAAACCCAACAATTTGATTTGTAGGCATTTTATTAGATTACACAAGATCCTACTGCAAAGTAAAAAAGTGTAAACATTCAATTCAGAAGAAACATGCTATCAAGACTGTACATATTAACATAGAAATCTTAATTTCTTATGGCATCAGTGTCGTGGTTTAAGCCTAGTCAGTAATTCAGCCATGCAGCCCCCACTCACTCTCCCCTCCTCTCACTTCTTCCCCCCCAGCTCCAGGAGGGATGGGAAGGAGAATCAAAAGAATGTAACTCCCACAGGTTGAGATAAGAGCAGCCCAATAACTAAGGTATAACACAAACCACTACTGCTACCACCAATGAGAATAATGATAAGGGAAATAAGGGAAGAGAATACAACCACTCAGCACCTGCCAACCAATACCCAGTCCGACCAAGCAGTGATCTCCACACAGCCTTCTCTTCTCCAGGCTGAACAGCCCCAACTTTCTCAGCCTGTCTTTGTATGGGAGATGCTCCAGCCCCCTGATCATCCTCGTGGCCCTCCTCTGGACTTGTTCCAACAGTTCCATGTCCTTTGTATGTTGAGGGCGCCAATCCTACTATATGAGTATCACATATGACAAAGGTCATACGGCTTTCAGGAAACCTGATAGACAATTCTGGTAGTGTGATAGAGGAACTAATGTAACTTAATTTACTGCTTTTACATTATATGTCTATAGAGATACCTGCCCTGTCTGTGTAGTTCTCAATGTGGCTTTTAGTTACAAAATAAGTAATAAAGTTAATGTCCCTCTCAGGACAGTGTTGCAGTGTGTGTTGTGCAGAAGAGCTCTTCAAGGCAGGTCCCTGTTTTCATTTGGACTGTCTCTTTCTTATACTTGTGAACATCACATCTCTGGTGGCACGTTAATTCTATTTGTAGCTTCTAGACTGCTTTTCCACAGCATCTACATGTGTGGGGCAGTATGCACAGTGATCCGGTTTCTAATTTTGTAGGTAGTATGGCTTCTGTTATGGCAGTACCTATAGGTCCTCATCATAGCTTCTGGCTGTACCGAATATTATGCAGACAATGCCCTGATTTAGCCGCTAGTTTGATACCATTGCTAATATTCATGGAAGTGTATGTATAGAAAGTAGGAATTGGATGAAAGGTAAGAACACCATACAATTCTTGGGGAAATTCAAGGTTGAATGGATTTGGGGCTATATCCTTTTTTTTTTTTTTCACTTTAAGATGTAAGAGTAAAAATACACGCCCTTTGTCCTTCTGTGCCTGTTGCACATATGGACTTCGATTATAACTTTTTCTAGTAATATAAGTGAATAAATGGAAGCTTAATTCTTTTGACTTAGCTCTGTCAGAATGGCTGTACTTGATATTATTTAAATTAAACATCAGATCACTAAGTGATTTCCCTGGATTAATAAAATGATTTTATGCTATGCTTCTACCAGAGCACTCAAGGAAGAACTGATTTAAGAGGACCAGTGTTAAAGGGTCAAATAAATGAGATAAAAAAATAAGGTTCTGGCAAATGTGGAATCGCTCAGTGTACTTTATCGCAGCAGAAATATGCTGAAGGCTGTAATTTTTGATGTTGCCAAAATATGTGAAAAATCTTAGATCCTTACAAGTGAATCAGAATCATCCTACTAGCCAAAAATCTTTCAAGTCAAATAAAAAACCTGCAAGTCCAAGTTGCATTAAAACCTGACATTTTTTCCCTAAGCATCTTAAAATAATGAAATAAGTTCTAAAGAAACTGTTGTGCTGAGACAATTTCCTCAATGTTAAGTGGTTTCAGTGTAATCTCAAAGGGTTATTGTTCCATACTGTTAACTTAGGGATAGTATTTGATATATAGAATACGTTATGTTCACTGTGAAAAGTCTGTTCAATTTATTTAGTAAGAATCAGTGGTTGTGGCAGACCCTGTTACTCATATCTATATTGAATTATATTTTAAGTATATGTATTGTTTTGTTGTATTATATTTTAAAGTGTATATCTAAAATTTATTTCACTTGCTCAGCATTTTCTGTCTACAAGCCTTTTATTTCTTAAAAATAATAAAGTTAAACACACAGAAAGAAAAATATCTTTCACAGGTTGGGAAATCATTGCTACAAAATGACAAAAAATTCCCCCCAAATCTATAAATATATTTGATAATGTTTGGCTATGTTAAAAGTCCTGGTAAATATTCAAGCTTCATGCCAAACACTGTGTACTGGTTTGGGTATATTTTCGACTTCTTGCATTATATTTCCACCAAGGGACTTGTTCAGATTGTGTATTGTAGCAATTGTGGTACATACTCTTACCAAAACTAGGGGAACTGAAATTCTTTCCCCTAGAAAGAAATTATGAGGTAATTTTATATTGTGATACTGACTCTGTTATGACTGTTTATCACAGGGTTCATATACTGAATTCCAATACATATTATAAAGCATAAGTAGATAAGTCTGTTTATGCTGAAAGAAATGTCTGCAAGGATCTTTTCCTTCAATTGGTTAGGTATTGGTGGTTTTTTTTCCACATCTACTCTTATCCACTGGTGTCATGACATGTAGATACCAGCATTTATTCATTTTAAAAAAACTCAAAACCCAGTCTCCAGCTGACTTCACTCAGGAGAGCTTCAGTAGTCACGTGTTGTTTGCTCTTCCTAAGAAGCGGGCAGCAGGGAGTCATCTTGTGCAGTTTGCTACCTTGCTTCCCACATTGCATCATGCACTTGAAACCTGAACTTTTGTCTTTGCAAAATGAAGAAAGCACAATAATAAAGGTTTTTCCTCTTTAAGCTTATTATTGAGTTACTCAGGCCTTTTGTGCTTTCAGTTAAAATTTCAGCACAGACAGAAAAGTAAGGCTCTCTTCAAAGCTGATGAAATAACACCTTCTAGGCTATTTAAGTATTCTTTGCATAATTAACATTGTTGTTCAAATTCTGTATGGCACATTTCTTTCTCCTTTCTCTCCTGGCTTATTTTGTCTCACTGCATTCTGGAGTTCTCTTTGACATGGTAAACAAGGCCAGCAATCACTTGAGGTATCTGAAAGCATTAAACTGCTTCAGACTTGTTTTCAATTCAGGTGGGATAAAACCATTCTGTACCTTCTCCACAGCTAGCCCTCATCCTTGGACACTGTGGTCGTTAGCACTGTTGATACTGAAACTGACCGGACGTATTAATTCAGATCTGGGATTATCCTTTATTCATGTTATGCTCAGGTATTGTCATGTCAATAAATTACAGTGCTGTCTTACAGTGTAGTATTTCTTCCATGGAAAAAATTTGTCTTTCATTAACAGCACATCTCCACAATGCTTTTTGTTCCAGCTAGAATTGCCCCAATATTTCTATTATGCTTTTGCTAGCTGCCTTCTGGTCTGTATCAATAATATCGACACCTCTATGTCGTTCCCTTTGCCTTTCCGCAGTTCATTTACTTCCTTTAGCAGCTAGTGGATCTAGCCTTCTTTTATGCAGGCTAGACTGACATGTTCATTTCATTATGTGTTGATTGCATATTTACTGTTCTCATCAACATTAACATTTCATTCCCCTTATTGTACTTTTAAATTTTCACTGATAATCATTCTTCTACTGTCATGTTCTTACCCACTTCTTTTCCTCTTCCTGTAAACTACAGCCATGCACAGAGCTTCATCTGCTTCCACAGTTTCATCTGTTTTCCTTTTTCCCCCATGACACTGAATAACCTAGCTAATGCAAATGAGACAAATCTCCTAATTTCACCCTGTATTTCTTAATATAAACTTCATCTCATCAACCATGCCTGCATTTGTCTCAGTTTGATTCACACTTCTCTGGGGCCCATCCGTAGAACAGGTAAGCATTTGATGACTAGTAGTCATTCTAATGTTTTCCTGCCCAATTCTATAGTTTTCCCGTCCAACTCTATTGTTTCCCCACAGCAGTAATGCTTGATGTTAATTATTTTGCTGTGCCTTTTCCTTCCTTTGAGAAAAATGACAAGGATTTCAATGAAAATTGCCCATGATTCCTTTTCTCTGGGATCTTCAGAAGTATCATCCATAGTCCCTTTCATGTGAGTTTTATGTTGTCAGCTTTACTGTTATGACAGATGGTCAGTGGGTTCTTCCTGCCCCTTGTGAGGGTGTTTTTCAGATTCCCATCCTCCTCTCATGGCCTTGTTTTTGTCAGACAACACATCTTTCTTTCTTCTAGATGTGTTATAATGACAGACCCACTTATTCATCCTTGTAAGGGCAAGGCAAACTAAATTAGGCAGACCAAAAAACTGATTCTTTTATGGTTTTTTTTTTCTTTTTTTTAACTAACCTCATCATCTTCTCATAATATCGTTATTCTTAGCTTCCTAAAACTCAGGAGCTCATTCTGGTTTCCCCACACATACTTTCTCATTTCTAGTTCTATTTCCAAGGCAGGGATTTTGGGAGTTGAATTTTTTTTGGATGTTAAAATTTTTGGTGTTAGAATATTGTATATCTGGTAAATCTTAGAAATTAAATGGTTTTAGTTGTTCTTCAAAAAAAAGAAAAGAAAGGGAGGATTTAGTTCGTGACAGAGGGAGTTTCATGACTCACATTCATTCTTTAGACCCAATATGTTCCTGAACCCCATGCCATACTTGTGCCTGTGCTCACTGGGAGCCACAGAAAATCTTTGTAGAGAATGGATTGTTTTCCGAAGGCATAAGAGTTAAAAATGGCATGGAATCCCTATCTTTATCAGCTTTATGAAAAGTTTTGTATGCCACTAAGTGCAGTAGCACCTGATTGGTTAAAACCAGCTTATTTGAAGTTAACTACATATTTTTCCATTTACAGACCTTCTTATTTTTTATTCTGACTTGATATTTGATTTATTTCTATTTTTTTCCACACTCAGTAGCTGAAAAAACAGTAAACATGCTTCTTCTGTAGCTAATTCTCCAGCAAGGCAAATTGCAGAAGATGCTGCCTTTGGCATTTACCAAACCTACTAATCCTAAGCTTAGTGGGAAACATGCATAAATATCTTAGCATTTTGGTAAAAACGCATCCATAGGAAAACTGAGATTGTTGTGTGAAGTACTTTAATACTTAATACAAAGCCAAAGTTGTTTCCTTTGCCAGTCAAAAAATTTTAAGGCAGAATATTGCTTGTGGTGAGGCAGAAAGTGGAAAAGTCTGAAGTGATATTAGTATTTATACTGTATTGTTGGTGTAATTTTGGGAGATGAAATTTCCTCTCTCCTACTTTTTTTGGTGTTTAAGTGTATGATTATATAAAAACTCTTCGTTGATGATGTTTTTTTAAGTTTTGTTAGAAATGAGTCACTGTTTTCTGCTCTTTTTTTTTTTTTCTTTTTTTTTTTTTCCACCTTTTTTAACTTAACTGTTATGTGTCCCTGCTCGTGGCAGGGGGAATGGAACTGGATGGTCTTTAAAGTTGCCTCCAAACCAAACCATTCTGTGATTCTATGAGTCTATGTATTTGCACAAAACAGGTAGCTACAGCAGTTTCAAGACCGAGAAAGTGCCATGAAATGTGCTTTTTATTCATTAAGTTGGTGGCTGAAAATTTTCCAACTTTCTCATCCCAAGAAAAATCTAGCATTTGATGACCCATTTGAGGTGCTGATTGAGAGGGGCATAGCAGCTAATGTAGTATGAGTGTGATGAAGAGATTGTAGAGGAAGATTTCAAAGTGGCTGTCCAAGTTAAATGAAATAAACTGCAGGAATAGTGCCCCCTGGCTCCCAATTGCCAGGAAACTTTATTCGTTCGAGGTACTGAAAATTTCTGTCATTTCATGCTTCAAATATTGCTTTGGGCTTGTTCTTCTGAAGTGTAATTTTTCTTTTTTTTTTTTGTTATCTGGTTGGCTGGGCTGAAACTGCAGAAATCTGTTTTTCAGTGGATGAGAGTAATGCTATGCAAGTAGAACGTTATACCTGCTTCGTTAGGGGAGCAAGGGCAAAGTTTTTTAGTTGTATGCTTTGCAAAAGAGAGTCACATAGGAGTGTTTCTTCCTTGTTTAGGGTTCTGTTCCTTTTCAGGCTTCATTTGAATTCTGTGGAGATGGATGTCATTCAGTATGACTGCCTCTGTTGATATGACTCTCTCCCTTCACAGAATCATAGAATCGTTCAGGCTGGAAAAGACCTTAAGATCATCTGGTTTCAGCCCCTCTGCCATGGGCAGGGGTACTTCACACTAGACCATGTCCCTAAAGGCTCTGTCCCACCTGGCCCTGGACACTGCTAGAGATGGAGCATCTACCACTTCTTTGGGCAACCTGTTCCCGTGCTTACCACCCTCACAGTAAAGAACTTTTTCCTTGTATGCTTAAGCTTCTAAACAGGTACACTTTGGTGAGACAAATCTCAGACTTCATGCTTAACCTAGTGACTGCCCCTGAACACTCATATCCACCCTAGGGCGTGACAGTGCTATTTTCTGCAGAAAATCCTTAGCTAAGGGTGGATCCAACTTAGCATAAACGTTGCAAGGAGAAAGAGCCAAAGAAATGTCTTTATCTATACATATAGATGAGGGTATTTTACCTGAACATCAAGCAAGCATACAGTAGAGACTCACTTGTCATTTGCTTGTAATTTACCTCCTTTATGTTATCAGCAAATCAACAAATCTAAAGACTGCAAGAGGCTTGTTCTTACCCCATAAAAAGTGATTGCCATCTGCTTAGAAAAGGTACCAGATCACGGAATTGGGATCTGTAAGATGCTGGTGGGAAAACTACTGGAAGAGTGTGTGCTTGCAGCCCAGAAACCCAGCTGTATCCTGGGCTGCATCAAAAGGAGCGTGATAAACAGGTCAAAGGAGGTGATCCTGCCCATCTACTCTGCTCTCGTGAGACCTCACCTGGAGCATTGTGTGCAGTTCTGGTGTCCTAAACATAAAAAGGACATGGATCTGCTGGAACAAGTCCAGAGGAGGGCCACGAGGATGATCGGGGACCTGAAGCATCTCCCATTAGAT
>JBCJKH010014547.1:27709-42670 GCA_039877255.1 Loriculus beryllinus | reverse complement strand
GATCATCCTCGTGGCCCTCCTCTGGACTTGTTCCAACAGTTCCATGTCCTTTTTATGTTGAGGACACCAGAACTGCATACAATACTCCAAGTGTCATTTGCTTATAGCTTTAAAATGTAAAGTTCAACAAGCACTAAAAGAGAAAACACTTTCTGAACCGTAACTTTTGTTAAGACTGATGCAATGATTCAATTTAGTTGATTCAAACACTAAAGGAGGTGGCCCAGCATCAGGCTTTTCTGTATTTAGCAGTTACACACAGGGCAGAACTCCTCTTCAAACAAGTCAGACAACTACCAACGTAATAGTAGTCATTTTCTCAGTTATTTGAGGACACTGCTGATAAAGGACAGTCCCAGGCAATAATTCATCAGCCTCTTCTGTCCTCTCCCCCTTCTATCCCACTTCAGATTTCTCCAGAGCAGTCCTCCTTTGTGCAGTACTGAGTATAACATAGCTCTGATACATGTTTGTGCTCTCAATCACAACATTAAGCCAAATCTTCTGATTTCAAGAAATCAAAAATTAAAACATCCTCTGAAAAAAGGCGATCCAGGCCTGCCAATAATTTCACAGCCTAAATTCACTACACGACTACAACAGAAATTACCAAAACGCAGCACAGCATTACTGCAAAAATGTTTGTGTATTAGCGTAAACACAGTGAAACCCTCATGAAAAAAAAAATAAAGCAAAATTTTACTAATTCAAATTGCATTAAGTCATAAACAAATGTAGAGCTAATATTATAACTTACATGAAGTATGGAAAATGTTTAAGCTTTCTACAGTTTAATCATCATTAATGGCACAAAGGAAATTATTTACTATCAAATGGATCAGAGAATATAGAAAGAACGTCCTTGCAGTATTGATTTTGCACATAAAATTAACTTCTTCAGTTGCATTTGCAATTGTCAGGAAGGCTTGACTAGTTTTAACTTCCCCTCGTATTGAGCCTCAAGCAATTGCCAGTAGAGATGTCAAACTTATTTTTAAGGGATGAAACAAAACATATGACTGCTTCATTGACTATTTAGCGATTAAAGCATAACTCTGACTAAACTGAATTTGTGTCAGTGTCAACAGAAAACTTTTTTTTAAAAGCAGAAGTCGGCACTATGAATTATTTACTGTACTCTGAAAGCTCAGTATCAACACATCAATTCACTCTCATTATATTCCTCCTTTATAATCCAATTAAAATCACCCTCTAACATGTAGGATGGTGGCAACATGAGCCTGCAATGTAGTGAGTAATGTAATAAGGCGAGGCAACCACCCAAATTTTCTGTGCTTTGGAGAACAAGGAAGAGTAGCTTTAGCACACTCCCATGAAGTGTAACAGCTTCAAAAGACCTTGAAAAAGACATGCCAGACCTTAATCATAAAATCATTCCTGAGTAGGGATAACTCCTTCTAAAAACCTGTGTGTGTGATTGCTTAAAATAGAACCAATGTCCGAGAGGCAAAACATGCATCACAGTACAAGTAACACCACTTAAAGAGCCCACAATGGAAAACTATTGAAGAATTGAACTACTAATGAGAGCTGTAAAAAAAAAGTTTCCACAGAACTACATGCCTGAAAGATCATCTTTCCACTATCTATACTCAAAGTATTTTGTCACTTAGAAGCTTGCAAGAGACTGCCAAAGCCACAAGTACTGGCCAAAGTCAAACTACCCCACAGAGGATACAATTATTTAGCATAACTTTATGACCCTGTGAAAATACAAACCCCTTCTTTAAAAAAAACTTCAAGCCTAATTTGGTTTATCACACCCTTAAGATCTTTAATTCTCAAATTCTAATAAAACAAGGATTGGCCATTAGAAAGTGCTGAGAATAAACTAAATAGCCAGATGCTGCAAAAATACTAAAACATGCTCCCAAAAGCACACATAAATAATGCTTACCAAAGTGGTAATGTTGACAAATACATTAATTAAGAGACAAATTAAATAAGAAGGGTCTATTACTTCTTAATTAAGTCTGGCCATGATGCACAACTTCTGTGCAAAGTCATAAAGACCTCTATACTACCACAGTGCCCGAAATTCAGCACATTTCTCTTGCTTGTTTTTTCCTTTGCAGCAGACACGTACAAACATCCATGTGCTGCAAAAGCATTACCAAGCATCTCTAAACCAGCTGTACTTGCAGAACTCAGGCCTAGATCAAATAGCATTTCAACTACTACATTTTACAAACAATACTGGAAACGTGCCACTGTGTTATAACTTCTATTAAAAATATGCCTCTTCAGATAAGCTTGAGGAAAAGACTAAAGATCATCCTCCTGATTTCTATGTTGTGGAATAGCAATGGTTACCATCTTCAGATTTTAAAAAGACTCCTTATGTACAATTCTTTCTTTAAAAAAACATATTTTCTTATAGCTTCACAGAAATTTCAGTAACTGATTGACAGTAATTGATGATTACAGTTTTGTTTCAGTGAAAACTACACCAATTATCCAGCTACCACGTTAGGTCTTCAAGTCCAGTTATGCCTATTTGGTGTAACAGAAGAACCTTAGACTGACCTCTGATTTTTAGCATTTGTTTCAAAAGACACAATTAATATTCTCAGCATCTCTCCGCAGTGCACTGCGCTGGCTAATTAGCTGAAACAGCTTATTAAATGTCATTTCTCAAACTAAATTAGTTTGTAAATCAGTAAATCAAGACCCCACGAGTTCAAGTAAGAGCTTCGGAATAGGACAGAAACCACCAATCTTCTCTTATTCCTTACTCTGAAAATATGGCAAACTTTCATTAGCAAAATATATGTATTAAAATTAAAAAAGTGAATGCAAACCTGAAATACTGCAATAACCTAAAACACAGCAGTTCTGTAGAAGATAGTTTTCCATGCTCACAAGAGCATTAAGAGTTCCTAACCCCTGATTACAGAAGGCAGTACAGACCACTACTTCACTATAAAGCAGCTACTAGCTTTAACAAAGTAATCTGGGTTAAACAAAATTATAAAATAGTATAAATTTGCAAACAAAGAGGCATATCTTTTCCCCACCTGAAAAGTCAGACAGACAACTCATTACCATTCCTTCCGGTTTTCAGATTTTTCAGCTTAAATTCCACAACAAATACTCACACAACAGGCAAATTCCAGAAGCTTCCCAAAAGTATTTTAAATAGATGCTGATAACCTTGTGTACTTCCCTATATTTCTATAGAATACATTCATTGCTTTTAAATCCTACCCAAGTATTATGAGTTTTCGGGATTAACATTATACATCAGTGGAAATGTCTCTAGTTACAGTTGTATTAAAGAGTACTAATGTGTATGTTCACATAAGAGTATGATGATTTTTGACTTCACGTTAAATAAGTTTATAGACTCTTGTTATATTAAAAATTAACAAACTATAAAATCAGCATACTGACAGCTTCTTAAAGGAATGCCTTTTTACTTCAGAGTGTTTGTTTACTAAATGCTTGCGGTCAACCTTGATATTAATGTGGCATGGCAATGTAAGGCTTTGAAAACATTTTTTTAAAAGCAATCTGAACTGCCTTCAGTTATTGCATGTTATACAATGCTGTATTTTTTAGGACTAAAGCTCTGTGCATTCTACATGATCACCAACTTTTAAACCCTGTGAAGAGTCTCATATTGTAAACTTAGTATTTCCTAAATTCATCACCAAATTACTAATAGGAGAACATTCACATACAGTATTTACTATGTGTCCTAACTAGATCTGATACCTGAAGCATTCGTACAATGAAGACTTAATTTTTCCCTGACATGTTCTGAATTATCCTCATTTTAGTTCTCACTATGAAAAAAGAAAAAAAAAAAAAGAAAAGAAAAAACCCACCAACAAACCACAGATCAGTATTTTGCTTGTTTCAACAAAACAAATGTTGCAAAATGTTCTGTGAGAAAATATCGGTACAAAGAGCAAAAACCACAATGAAATGTCATGTTACTCTCTACATAGGAAACAATTTCAAAATCCTCTAGGAGACATTTATTTACCACCCACATCACATGCTAAATTCCATTTTAAAGTAATGAAATTCCAGTTTATAACAAAATTTTTTAGTGCTGACAGCATTTTTGACAGGGTTTCTGGTATTCTTCACATACATTTAAAAAACAAAAAGGTCTTTCTTTGTCCAAGAGTGTCACTTAACAATGCAAGGAAAGTTGTAAAAATCAGTATCAGACTTACCGCCAGTGCTTTAGATAACTTTGTTCTGTAATTGCTCAAAACAATTGCATCTATATCCTTAAGTGGCACATATGCAAAGCCGTCTTTAATAAACACTCTTCTGGTTCTAAACAGATCCACAGCATCTGCAAGTCCAACCTGAGAAAGAAGAAAACCCCATATTGCAGAATAGCAAAATAATGCAGTAAAAATGTTTACAACCTTAAGATTCAAGATGGATCAGTACAGCTTTGAGTCATTCTCCGTCTTACCACTCTATCCAGGCAAAATGCAAATGGTTTGAAATTAAGTGTTGATTTTGGGATAGCTGCTCATTATTTTGGTGGAGAAATTGTTTACTTGCAGAAGGTCACACAGCTAGGCAAAATAAGCTACTTTAAAGCTTCTATCTATGATTATTAGCCTAATTATGTAGCTTTGCATCACTTACTGATTTGATATTTGAAAATGGCCTTCTGGTGGCCTGCTGTTTCAGGCAACTTAAATTATTTTATTCATGAAAAGCTGCATATCTTGGAAGTAGATCTGGAACTCAACCAACTTCACTCCAAAAAAGAGTCAGGGGTTTTTATCAGACACACTTCGTCTCCCCTTGCTCTCTAGCAAAAAGAATTTTGACTAATACATTCAGACCAAACCCAGCTTCAGCAACAGATGCCTGAGAAGCCTCCAAACTGAATGGTCTGTCAGCCAGGCAAGTTAAGCCAATTGTCTGGGAAACGTTAAAACTTAAGACCATTTCTGTGGGGGAAGACAAAGGATGGCAGAAGAGGGCAGAAGATAGTAATAGTAGTTCAAAGCTCACTTCACTCACAGTCCCTCCCTTCTACCTTTATACTGCCATAAAGAAGAGAAACTCTTATTAGTCTCAGTTGAGACACTTTGATTAACTGTTAGCAATAGTAGTATGGAAACATAATAACTCCAAGTTTAAGTGAAGTAGAATGAGTACAGATCTGTGGAACTTGGCAGTTTCTACTTACCTTATAGAATATTTGTTCTTTTACTTTAGCCATATTGAAGCCAGGGGTTGATGCAAGCAGCTCATTTGTCAATTCATTTTTCACGTCTTCACTAATCTGAAATTAAGAGCTTGTTTTAAAACTGCTGAAATACTTCAGAATAAGGTTTGTTTGGTTTTTGGGTTTTCTTTGGGTTTTTTTTTAAATTAACACAAGATAAAAAAGTACTTAATCTGTGAATAGATCATTCATTTTGTTGATAAGGGAAAAACAATTGCATATTCAGCAAGCAATCACTAATAATTAAGCAGAAACCAGCAAAACACTACGGGTAAATAGTGTTAAATAACATTCCTTCTGAAGCCATAGTGCAGATTTTAAAATATAATAATTTTAAGCACTAACACAAAACCACATTTTGTAAAAGTCAACCTTTTAAAAGCCAACAAATTAAAACTTGTGATAAGCCCTGCTCACATCTAGGTTTATCGTATGCATTAAATTAAAGCCTGATGACTCAATGGCAGTTACTAAGGAATTAAACAACTTTGTCAGATTTTTGACAAAAACATGAGTTTCAGCTAATTTTTAAATCCAGATTTAAAAAAAACAAACCAAAATAAAAACAGAAAACCCAAACAAAACCCCACAACATGTCATCTATGGTATACTTCTTGTTCTATAAATGTGTTTTTCCAGTTCTTGAAATGGGAAAATTAAGCAGCAATGCTCCAATTTAACAACTTGAATTATTTAAGCCAAGATTTCTAGCTTGAAGAAACATGGATAATGCTACACTTCATAATATAAAAACTTAAAATAATGCATATACATAACTATATGTGTTATGCTTTTTTGCTACTTAATAGCACACCAAATGCAGCAGAAAACCCACACAAAAATAGCACATTATAATTATTTTACTAGTCAATAAATCATTTAATGGTTTTATACAATGGAAAATAACAACAACAAAATTTGGAATCAATTTGTTCTGCCTTAAATCATGATTAAGTTCAGTCCTTAAAACCTGACAAAAAGTAAGAAATAATAAAAAAAAACAAATCTAAGTAATCTACTCTGATAAAACAGATCATACAGGCTGGTAATCCAACAGTGATACCTAGTAACTTAACTACATGCAACTAAGTCTTAAATATTTGCACAATATATGTTCTTGATAAAGTACAATGGAAGTAGTCCCTGACTGAAAGGGATTAAATGCTAAGAAACACAGAATACCTTCCCAAAACATAGATGGACACAGACGTCACCGAAGTATAACACATTGTGTGACAGTGCTCCAATAACTATGGAGAGGTGATACAAGGCTGCAGCCAAGACATGCTTTTAGAGACTCGTCAGGAACCAGCACAAGGCAATTGCATGCACTAGATACCCACCCAGACTTCAAACACATGATAAAACAGATACTCAATGTCATTCATCTGCATGGAAAGGGATGTGCATGGACAATTCAGTTTCTTATCTGAATGGGACAGAATACCTAATTTGTTGACCAATGCAATTAATTTTTTTTTTTTTTTGCCTTCTTCTCAGTTGAAAGACTGAGAAAATGAAACAAAACAAAACCCCACTTTTCTTGGAAGTCATAGGAAGGACTCTTTCACTTCAAACTTAGAGAAGTAGTTCAGCGAATGCGCTCTATGAAAGCGATTTGATGGATGCATATGAAATGGCCAAGGCAGGGATGTCTAGAAGGCTTATGGTTACCCTGTCTGTATCTTGATGCTGATCTAGATGTAACTGTAGTACTCTCAGGAAAATCAGCTTTAAAGAATAATAATAAAGCTGCCAGCAAGGCAGAAGAATGTAACTTTGAAGACAGAGGAAATATACAGTAGCATTATATTTCCACATGTGACAATCTAATGCTGTATGGAGAATATTTTTCTTTAGCAAAGTAGATGTATCAAAACAGTTAAATGTGTTTGTGCAAGTAATTTGAGGAAACACTATCTATAAAATACTCCCATTAATGATCTCATTCATGTTAGTCTTCGAAAGATTCCTGCTTTTCAAACATGACATGCAGGAACTATATACAAATTTAACAGTGTTACCAAAACCCTGCTACTCCTTCCAGATGATGTATTTCTTGTTTAAATAACTATAAATCTAAGTCACCACGTAAGCCTGAAAGCTTGCCTTTCACCTAGTACAGACCAAAGTTTTCATTTTAATTCCAGAATAGCAACTTCCATTTTTCAAATAGAACAGGTTTATGCTTCCTCAGTAGAAACTGCCTACAAGAGCCCAGCCTACCATCAATGAAACTGTCTTCAAATGAAAACAGTGAAACATACTGTATAGCTATAATAGTTACAGTTGCATTATTTCTTCTAGGATATCTCACTAAATAAAACATGAAACCAAGCCAAGGATTCTTTTTGGTTTTTTACAGACAGGCATTAAAACAATTCAGTCACTGCTTTACAAATAAAGCTTGCAATACTGGGGGAGAACAAGAAGGGGGAAAAAGCAAGGATTCCTTTGTTTTTATAAAACCAATTAGCTCATTTTCATCCACAAAATCATTTAATTCAGTATTACATTTAATTTCAAGGTGTCTTTACTTCTTAATATTAATATAAAATAATTACACTGACTCCAAATTTCACAAGCTGTCTAGAATCTTATTAGTCATTTGACCATACCAATCTTGTAGAGATGTAAAGTCACACTGATTTGAGATTTTCTTGCATCTCACTAGCAACAAAAATAACACTGTTGGGGTAAAAGTGGTCCTGGTGAAACCTCCAGTAAAACAGGTTAAAGGACCATGACTACAGATAAGATTATGAGCAGCGTTGAGTGTATTTTCTAAAGAAACAAATGTTCTTGCAAAGCAATATTTATCGTATAAATAAATATTATTATAAAGCTGTTAAATAATTTATGTCTTACAGCCTCATGCACCTTATCACCGGCAAAACTTCAGGCAAACCCTACCAAAATTTTGCTCCTTACCTTTTCACCAAATTCACATTGCCTTCATGTTTTCAGCTAATGGAGAGAAAGGAAGAAGAAACAAGGATATTCCTAGCCGCTAAGTAAAGCTGGGAGATGACTCCAGAATGCGTTTAAATATAAAACTTGCTTTTCTAAAGTCTGGAAAATTAAAAATAATAGGTATTGGCATTAATGATTTCACTATTTTCTCAAAAAACTACATAAAACTGACTGAAGACACAGCGCAACGAAAATAAGCTCCTTATAATCTGAACTCAAACTGAAGCTTTCAGCTGGGTCATGCCTGTACCTCTGCATACAGAACATCATGAAACATGCAACCCATTTTAACTTAGTTCACGGAAGCCGGAAAGGGATTTTTCTCCTTCCTTTTATTTTTTTTATTTTAATAAGAATACTGAAGTTTGTACATTTAATAACCTCATTTCTAAAATGGCACCTGCAAGAACACTTTCCGGTAATCATTAAAAAATTAGACACAATTAAATACAGCTTTTAAGATTCTAATCAAGATCAGAAAGATAAACAGACTGTGTAACTTTTTTACTGAGCTCAATGATGCTTCCCGCATAAAATACAGGAGATTCTAAAAATAAATAAACGGAATTCCTGTGAGGGTGTCACCTGGTGCTCATCTGACCCTTCACACTGAACTGATTCAATTGACTCCACAGACAATAACTCCCTAGTTTTGCCTCATTTGTTGCCAGCTTAGTTAACGAAAACTAATTATCACCAAGTCATTCTTTACTTTGCACAAGCAAAAAGTAACACCAGGAAAAGGATCTTCCCTTCTCAGTGACAGTGGATCATGTATTGTAGCTTGAAACACTTTAACACTTCATTGTGAATTTTTAAGACTTAAAAAAATTTGGAAAAAATCACAACATGAAAAGGGAAGGCATGAGAAGAAAGGAAGAAAGCAGATTTGGGACAAGTTGCATTACTTCTAGTTTTTTTGCTTTATATATGCAGGTTATTCGTGGACTTTTAATCACAGAATTGTCCCGGAAACACAAAGACACATAAATACAGATTAAAATATGAATAATTTAATATGTAAGCCTTGGCTAAACAAGCACTGGCAGTGAGCCAGTTCAAAAACTTCCAAATACATTTTATAACCCTGCTCCATTTTAATGAAGAGATGAAGACGCAAGCACACATTGTACTACTATATATGCACAACTGCTTACTTGGGCTGCTTCTAGGTCTCACAGTAAGGAACAAGAACTCAATGCACAAGTCCTTTCCTTTTCCAAGGCTCAGATTCAGGTGTTTACAGGCACACACTGCTGGTGTCCTTACAAAGTGAACTTCTTAGAAGTTGCTTGAGCAGCTGGTACTCACGTGGCACAACACCCTTACCAAAAAGCGATGGCATCAGCATGTCAATACTACACTATATTTCAATTTTAAATATGAAAAAGACAAAACAATCATTTCCTAGTCAATCTTCGCCATTGCCACACATCACAGTACAAACTAGACTAGAATACAAAAATATTAACTTAGATATCATTAAATTTAAGAATATAACTTTAAAGTGTATTCAGCCAGTTAATGAATACTAGCTTGATTAGGAAAGGACATCATTCCCAGCCGTGCTACCAGCTAAAGGAGGCGTGGACATTAAAACATGTCAGAGATTCAAAAATCTGATGACTCTTCTGAAGGGATATCAATACCATTTTAGCCAGGCACAATGAATTAATGAGAAAATTCTATTTCCATTGGTACTAGAACTTACTATTTTTGTTCTCGTTCAGGTTGCTGGCATCCCTTAAAACATAAAGGGCTGTACTTAGAATATTACATATTCTCATCCATCAACTGAAACGTTGTTTGGGTTTTTTTTTAAAGTCAGGAGTGGGCACGGAAAGGACATTTTATGGATCTTCCTCAAGTATGCAGCTATTTCATGCTTACTATATTCACAGAGAAAACTCAGAGACACAGGTCCAGCTTCCTACATTCCTGACAAATATTGCCCTACATCCCTGAAAAGGGAAGCTAAACAAAAAATTACTACATATATACATACATGTATGTATGCAGTAATACACGTTATATTACATACATATTAAAGTCACACATTACTGAGGAGCTAATGGAAGATCCTTATGAGAAATACGCTGACAAGTTTTCTTCTGTTCACAAATAAGGATGCTAACATTAGACTCAATTTTGCAGAAACTTATTAACAAATGGTTCTCTAGATTCAATCACAGGATTAGCAGAGAAGAGTATTTCAGTGTTTGCAAACCATCTTATAAAACTCACATCCAAAACAGCAGCTAGTAAATTCTACTTGCAGTGTATTTATATCCTCCACAAGCTATCCTATAAGCTTTTATGCTGCTTCACTAAGGAACAATACAAACATTTCTGAAGTTACCATCTGCATTCACTGCTACTGAGGAATAAATTCATTTTGGAAACAATCTTAACCACTACAAAAGAGCTTGATGCCTTCATTGTCCAAAGAATTTATTTTCTTCTTGAACAACATATGGACATCATTTTACAAAAAGCACTAATTGATTTCCCAATCTTCTCTTTCTTTATGCCCAAAAAGAACATCTGAAATATTTATAGAAAAAGAAGACACTCGATGACACCATTCTCCTTGTCTTTACAATGTTTCTTCCAGGAATCCAAAAGTACTGATTGCTACAAACTAAGGATCTACAAGGACCATGTTAGGAGTTGCTCTTCTTTCCTCATTTCCAAGCCACTAGACAAAAAGCAGCACATGTGACTTGGTCAACTACTAAGTGCTAGAGCACATCATCACACAAGAAGTGTGGGTGCCCTTTCCACCTCTTCTGTTATAAGATGAAGAACATCGTGTTGAAGATACCCATTATCCACTGCATTTCTGGTACAGCTGCCACTTCATACTACTTTAGAAATCCAGGGTTGCAGCAGAGCATTTGCATCAGGATTCAGGCTGTAATCCAAATGTTGTCTGGATGTTTTCAACACAGTTTCATTCATCATCTCATTTTTATTGCAGTCTTTGTTGCAATTTTTATTTCAAAGCATGTTCACTTTTTCAAAGCAGGAAGTAGATATACTTTAAACCACAAAGACTGCATATAGCCCCCAGCACAGAAAGATTCAACTTTAAACAGAACCTTTAGAGTCCACTGTAACTCAAATGATAAAACACACAAAGCTACTTAGAATCATAGCTCTCTAGTGTGCTACAGGGGGCATAAGTAACTGTACAGTTTGTGTTTTAGTTTAGTTTCACAAGTCAATTTTAAGCAGTAAGAGCTATCTTCTAAAGGTCCATTTAGATTTCTACAGATAATCAACATCTGTTTCTAATCAAAATGAGATGATTACCATATTAAAAGTTTTAATTAGCATTTTGCATCATTTACAAACTTGTTCATTATGTTTATGAAGGTGAAAGGGACATCCCCAGTAACTATATATTCTTCAATCACAGCTATTGCTTAATTTCACAATTTTATAGAACATCACCAACACCATATGTGCGAATAAATATATGCAACTAGAATTACTGCAGCAAAATGTTAGTTTTCTCCATTACTAATAACAAAGTTATGTTTACATTTCAAAGATCCATTAGAGAAATATAAATAGAGCCTTTTTTCTCATCCACCCTAACAGCGCACCAAAAAAATGGCAAGCGTATGTTTTCCACTCCTTCCAGCGAACTTCTCCCTCTTAGATTTATGAGATGTGTTCATACTCTCCCGTGAATTGCGCTTTATTTTGAAAGTCTGTAAGAAGATATTACAATTCGTTTTAAGCTTAGATGTTTTAATCAAACCTCACTCCATATCTACCCATTGCTCAATGTTCACGCACTAGAATATTTGGGTTGCTTTGAAATCAACCCAATTATTCTGGGCTGCAGTCAGTTAGTAACACTGCTTTGCAGAAGACGTTACTTTGCAAACACACCTGCCAGCTGGCCTGCCAAGTCCTCGGATTGCAGTACAATGATCCGAAGAGTACGACATACTGGTTGAACTGAATTCCCACACTGCTAATACTCCTGAGGAAAGAGGTCTCCCTAGGATTTTTTTCCCCTAACACATAACTACAGTCAGCTACAAAAGGTAGCCACAAACCTAGATATCAGTGAGGGGTTTTTTTCTTTATCGAACAAAAACCAATTATAAAAAAGAACAGTCAGTTCTGTGACAAAGCCTCTGAATGGTTTCACTTAAACCTATCTCCTGAAACTTGGGTGAGAAATGCATTACTTTCTTTAAGCTCTCTAGGACAACAGTAACCTGTTACATTTGTAAAAGCACTAATGGTATACATTTTGCTGTCTTACTGAACAAACTCTAGCACGAAAAACAAACAGGAAAAAAAAAAGCAAAAACTAAACACAACCACAAACAAGGAAAAAAAAATAAACTGCTTCTAGGTCTTTCCACATACAGTTTTGTTTCTATTATGACTTCAAGCGCAGAGCTAAGTGGTAGAATACGTATTTCTACTTTGGCAGTTAGGCACTATTTCCCACGTAGCTATGCATCACTTCTGATTTTTGCTTTCACCTTTAAGACAAGCATCACTGGTTTTCAAAGAAAGGTACAAACAGAAGATTCAAGCAGCCAGAAACAAAGATAAAATTCAGAACCATTTCATTAACAAATGTAAACAGCAGACTATTTGGGTATAGTTACTGCTTTGGCTTGGTTTAATTTTAAACACAATAAAATCAGGTTGCAGACTGTTTCCACTTTGAAGCATTTTCCCCCATCCTGTTTGGGAAGGGAAAAAAATATTATTTCATGCTTATGAAATGAAAATCCATAAACCCAATGAGAACAACATTTTGGTTTATACACCTGGCACCAAAATGAATTATAGTCACAGCCTTTTAGTGGCCAGACACAATATTGAGGGGTTTGTTTTTTCCACCCATATCTGTCCTTATTAAAAACACAAACTAGTCCCATTCTCACTAATCCAAATCTGATTTTAGAACCTCCCACACCTAATAAAGGCAGCCATAAAACATTTTTTTCCCCAGGAAGCTAACCTACAAATATTTATACAACTGCCCCACTACTGAGATAAATGCTTTTGAAGAAAGCATAATAGTGATATCAGAAAGCCTCTCATAGGAGTGCTCTGATCATAAAAATGGAAATTAAAAAAGTTTAATTTCTACTGCTTAAAGCTGCTAGAAAAGCACTTCAACTGCAACATCAAAGAGCTTCTGTGGAAAAAGAAAAATTATCACTAATGCATTTTGCTCTTTCATTTTGCAGTTCTTACATCTTTCATCTCAGATGCTGGTAGATGCACTGCAGAGCATTAGCTCCCCCAGCTGACTTTTCCCATCTGCTGTTTATTCTCCATTACTACGGTCCAAAGCATTTTATTAAGATAATGTGCTTTATAACAGCATTAAAAAAATTAAGATGATTAATTTTGCAACAACTGGCAGTTACCCTAAAACAAGTCATCTAACCTAGAAGGTATAAAGAACTCTCAATATTTTTTAGATTTCAAGAGAGTTTTCAGAGGTGAAGAAGTTCTAAGCTAATTTAAACAGGATTTTTTTTATGCTCTGTAGAGAAAAAACAGCAACACAGAAAGATGTATTCAGGAAACATACTACACTTTGAAGTTTATTTCTTGTGCACACTGCAGGAAGATAAAAGAACAGAAGCATTGCAGGGAATCTAAATTCAATTTTGCATCATCTTTATACCACAGATAAAGACATGAAAATAAGTACTAATTTTAATTTCTTGTGGAAGCAGCAAAGAGGAAATGTGTTTAAGGAATGAATAGTCTGAAGATGAAACAGAGATCACAGGATAACTGTACGGTCAAGATGATGACCAGAACATCACTGAAAAACAGATTAGGATAAAACTTTACATTCTATTTCACTCCACATTCCACAGTATCAGGTTAAATTCCTGGAGAGGTACAGCAAGAAATCAATGCATCTGATAGCACTTAAGAAAAACACAGGAGACAACTAACAGCCCACACAGATCTGTCAAAAAACAGATTGTGTTCAGTCACTCTCACTGTTTTTACAATAGTGCAACAGACCTCAGGGATAAGGAAAAATTAGGTGTCATATTGCATCAGAAGCCCTTAAAGCCATTCTCATAAGACACTTTCACAGGCAAACGACCAAATAGTTCCACTTAATATCCTATAACCTGGATGCAAAACCAATTGGAAAAGCTGTGAATGGAAGAATTTAATTCAAAAATAGAAAGACATACTAAGCCAAGGTCCAATTATTTAATTTTAAACTAAAATTTAATATTTTAGTTCCTAACCTGCATGTTAAAATAGATGCTAGTTACATATTTAAATGCTATGAGGCTGGGGACACTGGAAAGGCTCTAGAGAATGGGATCACACAAGAGAATTTGGTCTAAAACTGAAGACAGCATTTCAGCAGAGACACTTCAAGGTTTTAAATCTGAGCCAGTTCTGCACAAAGCAAAAGCTGACTAACCAGGAATGCTGAGAAAAACCGTTGTGCAACCTGCCCATCTCCAGCTCGAGAGGCACTATATGATACTACTTGAGCGAGGGGGAAAGAAGAGAGGGGGAAGATGCAAAGAATATGTTCATTTAATCTGAGTGTCAACTTAAGAATCGGTAATGGTTCAGGTGGAATATTCTGACTAGTTGACACTGCACTTAAAAATAAGTAAAAAAAAAAAAAAAAGAAAAGATGCTGCCCCACTAAAAAACGGCAAAGGACACCCAGAGAAATGACAAATCACCATACACAAATAAAGGCTAAAAGAAGAAACAAGAAA
>JBCJKH010014547.1:0-20641 GCA_039877255.1 Loriculus beryllinus | reverse complement strand
CTGTAACCCCTGATATGCAAATAATTCCTGGTCAAGCAGGGGATTCACAATATAGAGGAAAGGGATGACAGGAAATGTAACAATGGGCTTCAACTACAAAAAAAGATACTGGAAAAAGGAAGCTTATAACTTGTTACTTATGTTGCTAATTAAGAGAACTAAAAATAACAGAACTTACATAGACTTCATACACACATACATGTACCAATCAACCTGTTATTTAATATGTATTTTATGTACATATTTAATTATGCACATAATTTCTTTTCAAATTACACATAAATCCTTCAACACAGTAGGTAATTTTTAACTACCACATCTAATACCAGCTTGGTTTAGGGATTTTTTAAACTAAATCACTTTCTTGGTTACACATCTATAGCTGCAATAACACACATAAGATGCACAAAAAAGCAGAACTGAAATTATTTTTAGCATGCACAAACATACAATCATGTGTCAGAAATATACTTGCAAAGTAGAAACCTTAACCCACAGTGACAACTACACAGTAAGTTATGTTCTCGTGCAAGCCATACAGGATTTTCATACTTTATTTTAGTTATGCCCTCAACAGCTAACGTGACTTTTAATCTTCACACAGTTTTCCATATGTCAGTTTTATGAAATGGTACAATGTGCACAGTCCCCAGGTCACTGTTGGGACCCACTGCCTTGGTTACTATAGCAAGAAGCTAACATCTTAAAAGCAGTTAGTAGATTGCAAAGCTTCTAGAGCAAATTTTATGAATAAAGACATATGTTGACCAAAACTAATTTCCAGCTAAAGTCAGTAAACTGATGAGAATGGACTGCACTTATACTTTAGGTTAGAATCATACACAGCTATTGCTTTCTTATCACTGAAGCCCTTAAAGATGAATTATCAAACAATTCATCACTTAGACATAAAAGAAAGCAAGGTAATTGTGAGCTGAGTGTTATTTGCCCTGATGGACATACAAATGCCACATCTGAAAAACACAGACTAGCAATAACCTTTCCAGAATCTTGATTCAAAAATACCTATCAGCTGTTGTAAACATTATTAACTTACCTTTGTAAGCAGACCCATCTTCTCTTTTTGCAGCACATAATTACATCACTTAATCCTCATTTCTGTGGCATACACATGATTCTCCAGGTTCAGAAGTTCTGTGTGGTTGGGTTTTTAAAGCCATAACTTCACATTTTATTTTCTGAATGGAAGTACTAGAACTACCTTAATGAGAATTTTAAAACACAACAGCCACATTCAACCTAACGCAAATGCAGACAGTAACATACTTACAGCTTCAAATGATAAGTTAACATGCTCCAGGAATTTCTGTCTTAAACTGTCAGTTAGCTCATTGAAGCGATACCGCAAGAGATCCATTTCTTGTTGAAGAAACCAACGCCTGAGATCTTCACTGCAAGAAAATAATAAAAAAAAAAAAAATAACATTTTCTGGTTATGCATTCTCTTTTTCTCTGTAAACTAGGTCTCAAACATAGTGAACACAACATTTAACGTAATGCTGGCTTTGGCATGGGACCCACAAACCAAGGAGCTTGAAAGAAAAGGCAGGAAACCTTCCGGAAGGAGCATTCAATCCAAAAAGACTTGTGAAGAGACAGTACACTAAGAAGCATGACTGCAGATGGTTTGGACTAACAAAGGTAGAGCTGTGTTTGCCATGAAAGTGAATGAAATAGGATTATTCTATTTCCTGGTCTTGACAGATGTAAGTGACATTGCAAGATGTGAAAAGACATGGGGAAAAACAATATGGATGAGACTATTCACTCAAGACTACATACTGTATCTTAGCAACATTACATGGGAATAAGCTTTAAATTCTTGTATATCAGAAGGCAGAAGGACAGACAAGAGAAAATTACATTACAAATTTAACTGACAAGAACGGTGCAGCTGTACACTTCAGATCATGTAAAAAACAAACCAAAACAATACAATACAGACTAGAAAAACAGCTGATGTAAACTCATACCCCTGGGTGGCACTGTTGGCCAACTAGAAACTTAAAAAGGTAGCGCAGCAGGAAAACAAGCCTGTAAATACAACTGCCACAGGGAACTGAATTCAACCCTGTTTGCAGCTCTGTCTATTTAAGTACACTTTAAAGCATACCTACCTTAATAGCTTTTATCAATTAACCTAATGATTTGTGTGAAGCTTATTTTTCTGACCCAATATGATAAAAGCTTAGAGAACAGTACATTCTCTTTGCCTCCCAATTTTATCTTTTGGGGAACATGCCAGTTTTAGAGCATAGAAATATCCCTGAAATAACTGCTTCTCAAGAAAGAATAAGCAAGAATGAAGAATGTTAGGCACAGGATCACCTCACAGTGCCTAAGTTACTATTTTCCATTTTATGAGTAAGCATCAAAGAAAGAAACAAAAAAAAAAAAAACAAAACCTAATCTAAGTAGAAACTGATTATCAAGCTGCTTTATTGAAACACTGCATCAAACTATCTGTATAGAAACAGGAACACAAAAATACATTTGCAAGTAGTTTTCAGAGAGCCCTCGAGCTCCAGCCAAGGCCCCTCCTCCCTAAGAAGGGGTCTTTCCCTCTATACAATAAAGCCAGGCTCTTTCCTTCTGATTCTGTGGCCCAACATAGCTTGTATTTATTTCTGCAAAGTGGTTCACATTCAACAAGCTGCCCATCTTTGTCGTGCCTAATTATTACAATACTTCCCCGAAACACAGGGTTTGAACCATGTCTCCCATTTTTTCCTAATCAAGCACTCAGTAAGTCAAGTAAGCGCTCATACAAATGATAAGGATCATCTCATAAAAGTATAGATTGCAGAGAAAAAGAAAATAGTCCAATTATCTACATCTATTATCTGGAATCAGGAGATTCCAGAGCAATACAGTGATGCAACACATGGTGGGGAAAGACGGGCAGAGCCCAGATGTTTTTTGAAAGGGCAACTCAATGGGATGTGAATAATCCAGGAAACGTCAGGGTGTTTAACGTCACCTAGGGCCTGTCATGGTGAGGTTTCCTCCATCTGGAGGCTTTTGAGGCCTCTGCTACCTCCTGTTCTGATCAGATGGTCTGTAGCTTATACCTACCATATTGTTAGCCACCTTGGTCTCTTCTCTAACACTTGCCTCAAAACATTCAACTGTCTCATGACCCATTTAAAGGAAAAGCCCCATCCATTTCAGCTCCATATCTTGGCTTATAGCACAGTTCCTCCTCACCTTCCCTGTGTGTTCTTGCTTATAAATCTTCTTCTATCCATAGCAGCACCATCAGCTACCACAGTATCATAACATGTAATCTATCAACTCACCTAATTTAAACTATATTATAAATTGAAATGCAACTGAATTAACAATTCAAAATATAAACTTCATATTTTCCAGGCTTAATTCCAAAAAAGGACTGCAAGGCCAAGGAATCAGGACTTCACATTAATGCAAATCAAAGCTGCTACCAGACATAAAACACTGACAACCTGTATAACTTCATCCAAAAGCTACAGCTGAAGCAAAAGAAATGCACTTGACAGGACCAACTTTGTGCTTGAGATTTCACATGACAAAAAAACTTGCAGTGCAACCATCCACAGCAATGAATCTGCAGAATCAGTAGAGGAAGCCTCAAACTCAGACGGTATTTTTAGTTTGCCAGAAGCAAGACTCTCTCTCGAGACAATAATATAAAGCCTATTTACATAGTCAGCTCTTTGGTCAGTAATCAACAGTTTAAGCATATGCAGCAGTTAATCTAAATTAAATTCTCAATCACTGTGAGAGCCTAACAAAAACTTAATACTGGTGTGCTTTAGTCTTACAAAAGATGTCAAAAGGAAGAGACCCAAATCAGTGTTTTATGCACAAGACACAAAACTTTTATTTTTAAGTTTTACAAAATCTGGATATTAATTTTGATCCCAAGTATCTTTTTTGGCACGGATGTAATCAGGTTCCTAAGGAAAAAAAAACAACTGCTCTCTTTGAACCTACCTTTCTAATTAGAAGCCATGGAACCCTAAAATAACCATAATGGCTACAACAAAACAAGGTAGTATCTGTGTAGACTTTAATAGTAAAAGTACAACATAATCCAAAAAAGTACTTACGACTGACAGTAAGCAAGGCGCAGTATGAAATGAGATATATGGTCTTTCCTTCTTGCTTCATAATCATCCTCAGCCAAAGCCTAAAGAACATATTGCTATTATTTATTTCAGATAATCTCTTCCAGATCAAAAATGCAATTAATTTATCACTGATGTTCACTAAAACACTGTTTAATACTTACCTTTAAGACAATAAATGCACGACTATTAAAGAAAGGAGGTATCCGAAAGAAATATATACTTTCAAAGAAAAACTACACTTCTGACAAAATGGCGGAATTTAAGTTTTAGGGATCATATTTCATCTCCCCTATTTTTATTCAGAATTCTTGAACAGTGTAAAGAAAATCAAGTGCAATAGAGTTCCCTTTTTTGATTTTTACTTACTTTGTAGGGAAACTTTAGTTTCCGGAGCTCAGCCTCCAGCTTAGTTTTGTATACGTCACTACCTCTTACGTAGCTCACACCAAGGTTTTCAACTACTTTGAGCACTGGAGAAAAATGATTCATATTAGAGACAACATATTGAAAAGAAATCTAACTGTATCATGTCCTGGGAAATGCACAAACTGGAGTAAGGCCACAGGAATTGCTTTGAGTGGTATGAGGAGCAAAGGGGTAAGAAATACTGAAGATAACCTGTCATCTACAAGTGCTGAACAGATCACCCGATTCTGGGATCCATACACTCACCAAGGAAAGCAAAATCAACAAGTAAAGGGAGACAGCCAACTCTGATAGATCAGTCTCAGAATGCTGGTTTCCACCGTAATGATGGAAACCTTGGATTCAGTGGTTTCCAGGAGGTCAGGGGACAACATGAATCACTGTGCTGAGACATCAAATATGCCACAACACCTGGAAAGGGAAACGTGCTTATAAAACCCACCACTGTAAACCATAACCATACAGTCCTGACTGCTATATGCCAAACACTCGTGAAATCAGTCACAGCTCTCTGAAACACCTAAAGCAGCACTTTCACCTCTAAAGGTGGTTCATTTCAGCATGAGCAGGCAGACAGTTCACATTAATAACAGGCAACGAGAGCACCTAAACCCGCCAAAAATACATACAGCCACGACAGGAAGAATCAGAACTCCGAGGAAGGGACGTGGGGATGGAGGAGGGTCCAGCATGCTACTCACGCTTCAGGCGGTCGACGGCAAAGCTCTCAAACTCCACCAGAGAGATGCTCTCCGTGGGGGGCTCCAGGTAGAACTGCAGGCTGTGAGGGTACAGCTCCCGCCGGTCCCCGGCCAGCTGCGCCTGCCTCAGCCTCGCTCGACTGCTGGAGAACTGCATCTGCCCCGCCGGCGGGCCTGGGGGCGACACGGGCGCTAAACCGGAGGCAGCACCGGGCGGAAGAGGGTAGAGAACGGAAGGCGGCAGCCGCCACCGGCCTAGCTTCGCCCAAAGCCCGCCCGCCACCGAGTGCCCCTGGGTTTTGCCTCCGGCCACCGTAACGCAAAACCCCCAACCCGCGCACGGCCCAAACGCCGCGGCTTCCCGCGCACCGCCTGCCCTGCCCACTTCCGCCTTCCGCCCCTGCCCGGGCCACGCCTCCTGAGCGGCAATTGGCTGGCGGCAGCGAAGCGGGAGGAGTGCCCACAGTTAGTATGGTGGTTCCCGCCGCGGGCTCGTTTCTGGGGGTGCTCTGTGGTACCTGGCCTTCGTACGCATGCAGCTAAGCTGATTAAATGGGCCTTCTTGTGTGAGTATTGTGACAGCGGGTGATGCGCCGTAGCTAACTTGCTGTCAGGTTGTGGTTTTCACGACTGAAGGTTTTTATAAGTGTTTGCCACCAAGTGAGACAAATGCTCCTCCCTTGGTTTTCTTTAACAAACGCTGCCTCTAGAAGCCAGCCTAAAGACTGCAGCCTGCCTCTGTGCTAGCAGAGTGAACATGGTGCTGAGTTCAAATAGTGCAAGATAACCCAGTCCAGTTACCCTTCAAAACAAGGTGGCCACATCCAAACTGCCTACGGAGAATACTCCTATGCTCATTCTCAGACTGTGAAGTGTGCTGTTTGCTCTGACCTGAACCTCAGCCAAGGGAACAGCTGAACAATTGTAACAGGAGAGAAAATCAGTCCCACTCTCCAGGGCTGCTTCGTAGTTTTCCAGAAAAAAACAAGCTATCGGTATCTTTTTATATATTTATCTTTTTGTAATATATTTAACCCAAAGTAACTTTATATATACACACATATAAAGCAACTTTAACCCAAAGCAACCTTTTTAAATAACCAGTGTTCATCCCTCTACAGGTTCTTCCCTTCTCCACCTGGCTGCTACACGAGTCGCTCAGGAGCAAGAGTGCATCTGCCAAAATCCACCTAGTAGTTGCAAGAAGGCAAAGCTTTTCGCTTTGATCAGTGTGTTGGTACCCAAGAGGTCTCACGGAGACTGGCAGTACACCGTCCAGGGCAAGTCAAGGAGTAAAGTAAGAGCTGGCACATTTGCTGTGTACAGAGTGCTGTACCCGACCTGGACCAGAGGGGGAGAGGTGTGCCAAAGCTGAGGAGCGCTCTGCAGAAACCAGCAATACTTTTCATTTCATTTCATTTCAGTTAATGTTTTAGAGCTTGGCACATAAGCAGGACCACACCTTTCAAAGCCATGGTTTGTTGTCCATCACTGTTTCTTCTACTGAACCATATCCTGCTGATTTTTTTTTTTGTTGTTTTACTATGTTTTTCCTCTAATGCTGAATAGTGATCCTCAGATAAGTGAAGACCTGTCACATTTGTTTGTTTGCTTGTTCGTTTTATTTCAGTTAGCTATTTACACTAACATTATTGCAAAAAGTCATATGATTACTTCAGCAGAAATTAAGAAGCAAACCCAACATATTACTCGACCCAAATATATCTTACCATGCAAAACCTTATGAAGGGTTTGTCAGCCTTTTCACATAAAAATATTTTTACCAGGAAAAAAAAAATAAAAAAATAAAATTATTGAAACCTATAGATAGTAATATTTTTCACAACAGAATTTTGGTTAATTTTTTATACATATATTGTCACCACTTCCACAGAAACATTACCAGTAGGGTCTGATTTTTTAAGTATTTTTTTTTAAGAGAATCATCTATGTTGCAACAACCCACCTCACAAGTGTTTTAAAACAACATCCATATGGTCACCTGTCAAACCGTCCCCATCATCCCACCCAAACACTGTGTAAATTAGCATACCCAAACTGTTCTGCTATTTAGTTGACAAAGCCCCCAATCTTTATTTGCATTAAATAAATATCAGCACACAGCTTCTCCTTCCACTTTTGTTATTCTGACTAGCAGAGTGCCCAATGCTAACATGTCAGAGCCTAGTTCTTTACTTGCATAATTCCAGCTGCTAATAAAAAGGTAAATATGGCGATACTGATACCAGTATCTAGTCTCTCTTTCAAGCTGCTGCATTCATCCATCATTTTGGGGATGTTTGGATCTCTCTGGATGCAGGGATTAGCACAAAATGTCCTTTCTCTGCTTCCAGCTCCCTTTCAGCTTTTATTGTTCATTTACCCATAATCTTATTTACTGCATGTATCATCAGCTTGATTGAATTCTCATGTAACTCAGTCTTAATATAATTACCTTCATAACTTGCTTTCTTTATGTTTTCACCTCTTAAAATATTCTTCTTGAATATTTTTTTAACTCGTTTATTCAAAATATTTCTTTATAGATTTTTTTCCATTATTTAACTTGATTCCTTTATTGATCTGTTTTGGGATTGGGATTTTGGTGGGGGGTTTTTTTCAGAAGTCTTGAGAGGTTTACACTTGTACTGTATTTGTGTCATTCTAGCCCAATTTCTCTTTGTACGTCTGTTTTGTAGTTCTGTGCCTCATGCTTGTTATTACTTCTGTAAATGTTTGTCATCCAGGTTATACTGAGATTTTTTTTTCTGACTAGAATGCACGGATACCTCTATACTTACTATAAATAGCAGCATAAATGTTCTGAGCTGGCCTTTAAATTCCTGCAGGCTCTGAAGTGAGTAAAGCATGAGTCATGCCGTGAAGAGAGGTTCAGGGGGCTATTTTAGTCAAAATACACTTTCAATCTCTCAGTGTTAATTTATTTAAGTGGGGACTGACAATGGTCACCTCCCTCGTGACACTTTAAGTCTCTTTTGGATCCTGGATTTATTCCCAAGTCTCCTGTCTAAGACTTTTAGTGCACAGGCAGAGGAAATCTAGGTACATCATCACAATCTTCTTAAATTTATCCTGACAGGTAGGTCTGTCATCCAGCTCTGCCTCTCACTGCATGCATCTTCTTCAGTATGTTTAGGCTGCTGTAGCAAATATGCTGCCTGCATCCTTGTTCTGTCCTATATTTTCAATCCCTTAGCATCATTTTTCAGGCTATAGGTCAAGGAATAATCTGCCTTGTCACTGTGCTAGGCTTCTCCAAAAGGATGCCATTCTTGTACTTTGTTATAAAATGTTCCATATGCTTTATATAATTTTGCCCACCACGGTGGGGCTTCAGGGGTGGTGAACCTGGGTTTTGGGCTTTTTTTATTCTCTTGTTAATATTCCTCTGATAACTTTTGATGATTCAATCAGCAATAGAGGGCTTGAAGCATCAAATATTAGAAGTACTTGCAAATTTGAGAAATTAAGAGTCTGGTTAAAGGAAAGAGTGAGAGATTCAAATTTCTCCCATGGGAAGGTAAAGCAGAACTTGGCCTCTTTTGTGTGTGCAGCAGCAGCAACCAGCCAGTTAACACAAACATCCTGGCCCACCAGTGTAAATACAGCTGGAGCTCAGCCATTGCTCCGTCATCTCCAAACAAACAGACAGGGGAAGGCTTGAAGGATCCAGCATCAGGACTGAGAAAGAATTCATTTGTAGACTTTGTGTATTCTTTCTTCTGCAGAAGGACATCCCTCTTTTTCCTAGTATGTCTATTGTTACCATATTTAAACTGCGAGCTTCTAAAACATGCAAAGACATTTTCCAGTCTATCTGTACAGACACTGATGTTTTCTTTTCTTGGAATTCATTGCCACTAAACTAATTTACAAGAAGAAAATGCTTTTCTTACATATAGTATTTCAGTTTGGCCATACTTCTAATACTCTCTTGAGATTAATTGAGCAGTAAAGAATAGGATCCTTTCTTACCAAGTAATCTGTAGGTAATTGAAAGATTTCTTTAACCTCTGAATTATTACTACCCAATATAAAAACTAGACATAGCTATGCATAGGATTTTTATCCTTTTTTATTTTTTAATCACATAAAGAATTAATTGTTAGGATTCAGAATAATGCAAAAAAGGTTTAATTTATTTTTTTTTTTTTAACAAGTTAAATCTCTTATTGTCTGGAAACTTTAAAATATTATTTTGTATCCAGTAAAAGAAACCCTGTGCAGCTTAAGTATTTCATTCCACCTTTTTGGTGTTTATTTAGGGCTGTTGAATAATACAGACTTGGCCATGCAGATTTCCCTTTTTAAGCCTATGACTTGATCGTGAAAAAATGTCCTGTTCAGTACTGACAGATACTGAGTTTTCAAATACCCAGTTGCTGTGTAAAACAGCCTGCAAAATTCCAACCTAAATGTAAGTGGTGAGCCACCTTCCAGTTGCTAATAGACTTAGTCAGAGCACTCCCACCATTACAAGTGAAAAACCCCAAAATAAACCTCAGGGTGGGATCCAGCCTGCCTAATTTAGCCACTAAACCTGCAGCTACTTTTAAGTTTTTCATTTAAATGGAATAGTTTCCCACAGAGTAATTGGAAAGAGGTAGGTATCCTGCTGGCCTCCAAAAGGACATCCAGACTGCCTAAATTTAGGTGACTTTGGTAGCTGATTTATTTTCCATTTGTTTACCTCAAGTTTGGTGTGGGATTTTTTTATTGTTTTCTGGGTTTGGGCCTTGTCATCTTTTTCAAATGCAAGTGATGCACAGGAGTGGAAACTTAAGTACTTTTGCAAGATAGAGGAAAAGAGTATCCCTTGTACTTAGTACTGGGTCCTGTTCCCCATTATGAATTGATACCAGCATAAGGAGTTAGAGGTAACTCATACCTTCCTTATGCAAGCAAAATTCCAACTTAATTGGAAGTTACTTGAGTTAGACATATGAAGTGAAGATGGCTAACATACTAGCTAATTCTTGAGCCACGTTCCTACTAGGAACTAAATATATTACTTTGTTCTTAGTATTTTGTCTTTATCTTACTTTCGTCTTGTTTTAGCATTTCCTTTGGCTAAGGCTTTGTGGAAGTTGAGATAAAGAAGCAGCACCAACTAGTTTATCAAAAAGGTGAAAAATTCAAATAAAGGCTTCTCACCCTATTAAGTCTTGTCTAAAACTGCATTGTCTTCACTGGAAGCAGAATGTAGCTTCAGAATGTGAAACCCCAACCCTGTTATCCAGCACTGTGGACATCAGTTCCTACTGTAGCAACCCCTAAAATTCAGGTATTGCTGATAAAACTGTTGATTTATTTTCACACTACAGAGCTAGAATAACTATTAGCATCAGTGTCTTAACCATCTTTCTTCAGGTCACCTATGTGAATATGTAGACATCTGGTACACACATTATTTTGAAAACTACATGTACCTTTGCATAACAAATTCCAGAAGCTGAGACTCATCCTAACAGCTTTTAAATAACCTTTAAAATGCTTACAATATAGCCATACTAAGTAGAAGAAATCCCTATGCTTATACTTCCAATTAGGAAACAAAGATTATCAATTGCACAGCTATTAACAATTTACTGCTTTCAAAACACCAAGATTATTAGATATATTGAGGACATAACATTTTTCTAACAAATCTAGTAGCAGTTAAATGGCAAGGCTAGATCACAATGAATCTAAATGAATGCAGCTGGTATAGCTTACTGTCATATTTTAGATGGTGTTGATACATCGCAAAAAAAAAAGCAGCAGCATTATTTTTTCTAGCATATAGTGTTCCAAATGCTTTCAAAAGTGACTGTATTCTCTTTATACATATTTAGTTTTTATGGACCCATTACTTATATGGGTATCTGCATGGTATTGCACACTTCAGTTCCTGCAGTTTTGCCTTCTCAGTGAAGTGTATACAGTTAAATATGGGCACAAATGATGGCAGATATGTAATTATATATTGAGTGCTGAGTACATGTGGAGGTGTTGAGTGCCTCCCCAATTCCTGATGAATATGATAATCTCCGCAATAATTTAATATTCCATGCTAGTGGGAGAAAGCTCTTCCAAGCTTTTCTAGACCAGACTTTAGGCAAAAGTAGACCTCGAAAGTACAACAACGCAAGGGTCAGTCAAGCAGGTACAATGGCTACAATGGTAGGCATCACGACTGAAAATCGCGCTAGCATTTCTCCTTGCTCTTCTTCCTGTTCTCTGGCAGCCTGCGTACTCTCCCAATTTCACCCTCTCTTGATTGCATAGTAGAAAGTGCACACACTTGTTTGCCTTTACCTTGCAAAGGAAGCTGTTAAGGGATGGGCACCCGCAGGGCAAAACTCTATATGGTGTACAAATATAGGTAATACATAATAATATATTTGTTAGTAGAAAAAAAAACCTATTAGACAAGTAACGAAAGAAAAACTACATTTGGTTTTGATTTAAAAGTTCAATTAATTGGATATTTAGTGGAATCAGAAGGACAATAAGAAAATCAGATGACTGGAAACATGCTTTGCTGTGACAGTAACTCATGGGTTTAAAAGTCCACTTGTGTCATCTTTCAGGGACCTCTTGCACGGAAGTGAAGATTTCCTACCACAAAACACAGATTTATGGCAGCAACATCACTGCCAGTAGCCCTTTGGTGACAAGTGGTGAGCAGGCAGCACAGCCTCCATGTTACACCTCCTCATCTGATACCTACTGATCTCATTGCCTTGCAGGAGGGAGCAGGTTATAGTCCCACAGCCAAGAGCATTAACTCATTTACAGGCCTGGGAACATCTTGGTTTTGCTTTGTATGCCTATGGCAGCCTCCAAATTCTGCACAGGGCACTGAGAAAGCCAAAACTGTAGGAGGGGAGTACACAGCAGGCAGTCTCAAAAAGGGAGGGACAGCCTCAGGTCTTCTCAGAAATATGCTGTTTAGACTGCCCTCCCTACCTTCCCAGTCTCCTCATTTCCCATCCCAGTTCACCCACAATACCTCAAGCCACTCTGGCAGTTTCTGGGGCCCAGGAAGTCATCATGCTCTTTTTCTCTGCCCCTGTAATATTTCTTTTCTCTGTTCTGTTTCCTGCATAGGCAGCACCTATGTTATCACCTGCACAGGTCGACCAGCTCCAAATAAGTGGACACTTGCAGGCAGCAGTAATTCAGTAGCTGGAGGAATAGTAGTAACCCAGCCACCCAGAGATCCTGGATGACACCACCATAGTTCACTTTCCCTCACTTGCAGCCTTCTAGCCAACCCTATTTTTTTCCAGACGTGTCTTCACCAGCACCAGACTTACTAACCTGCTTATTCTACATCTTCAGGCACTCCCTGTTCAGCAGCTGTAGCTGAAGCAATTTAGACCCCATTCTTCATTCTGGCTTCATCTCAGCCTTGCCATCTAAGGACTTCAGACTGACTAGGGAAGAGGAGCAGAGTTCCCATTTCCAGCCCTCTGCCCCTCCAGATGTAGGCATAGGTCAAGTAGGGAACAGCGGCACAGCTGCACCTTCCTGGTGTAGTCTCCTGACAGGACTGAAATTCAAAGGAACACATCAGACAAAGAACTTTACTGAAAATTTAGTGATGTGATGTATAAGAAGAATAGGGGGGAGGTAATGACATTTTAGATAATTACAAATGAAGATTATTGGCTTCAGAGGCAAAAGACTAGCCTAACTCCCCACTTCGTTTATTCTTCTGCACGGTGTTTTACTTCTATGATTTTCATTGAGCATGTGTTTTCCTCAGAGCCTGGTATAATAATACTTCCATTCACTTATAAGGTTCCTGTCCCCTTCAGTAAGCTAAAGTTGGACTCATTAACTTTCTTTTTTTAAGGTTGCTATGACAGACTCTTCAAAGTTTAAGTGTAATAGCCTGAACATAGACGAGTTTTCAGGAGCAGCCAAAGGAAATGTCAGGAACTTATTCTCCCAGCCATTTCTGAACTTTGAAAAGACTGAAAGAAATGCCTGGCTTAGATTTTGCAAAACAAACCAGATTTTTATATTGTTTTGGTTTTGCTGTTCAGGCACTCTTATAGCTGGTTTGTCAGCCACAGTTTTAATTTGGGATATTGTCTTTCCCATGCTGCATAGAACTAAGAAGTCAGTTGTCTAGAATCTTCAGATATCTGTAAAAACTCCTTAAAAAATCAGATAGCTCTGGAAATTCAACAGTACAATTTCTCTATTGTTTTTGTGATTGACAGATCATTTTCCATCAGTCACAACTGTCTATTTTAAAATGTGGTCTACTCATGATGGTTAGACTGTAAGGTGCTTGCTGACAGCCTACAGAAAGAGACTTGTCACACCATTAGAGAAAATAGAATATGCTCTACGATTTACTTTTTCTCCTTTGTTTTTAATAGAGTTAAGAGCCAGAGGAAATATATTTAAACTGCCTAAATATGACAGGCCATAGAATTACATCCATTGTATGGATCTATACAACTAAAATGGTTTAGGAAAGTGTGGATCTTGGAATCTTTCAGTTATCTTAAATACAAATTGTCTGGAGCAAACTTGAAGTAAAAGGGAGATCTGGTGGTACCAAAACTTAGTAAAGCCCACACACTGTGGTCACAAGAACATGGAACCTATCACATAGCTAAAAATTTGCAGCAAGACATTGCAAACAGTCCTTCAGATCAATAATTATTTATTCACATATGACAGCAAGACTGGGGCTGGTAGAGACCACTGTTTATTTTCTTTTATTTACCCAAAGTAGGGATTCTTCCCTGTAGTTTGGCTGTAACATCTTATGAAGTCAAATTTTGTTGGTTTGTTGCTTTTAACTAAGGATAGTCTTACGTAAGTACAAATTCTTTCCTCTCTGCTTGCAACAGAAATACACAGACATAAAGAAAGTGGCCTGGTAAACACAGATGCAGAATATTTCCACTGTGATTTATACAGAGATGTTCTAAAGTTGTCTGTATGTTTCTCAGTTGTGTTTTTTCCTTTTATTGGTGCTAGTTAGTTTCAAAGTCCTTGCCTTATTTTCCTCCTTATGGGCGTGGACACAGATTTTGGCTTTATGTCTACATTGACATCATCTCAGCCTGACAGTACATTATGGGAAACTGGAAGATTTATTGGCAGAAGAGAGCCTGTCTGAAAACAAGCTGGGCAGTGGTAACTGGGGACTGAGTCAGTGTCTGGAGTCCAGCTGTGCTTGCTACACAAGCCTGACTAGAGCCGAGTCGCTCAGATTTATTCAGCTCCCTGGAATTGGCTTATTTTTAAGAAAAAATAGACCTGATGTATACTGGATACATTTTTAGCTGAAAACATTTATATAAATGCAGCAAATTAGCTTTCTCCCTTCTTACTGTTAGCATTGCAGTGGAGTGTAGGAGCCATCTCTTGTGGAAGCAATTTATTATACATGCACAAACCAACATGTCTGAAAGATGTCCTGGCATCAGCATCTCAAAATACACCAATATAGTTTGATATGCAGTAAGTTCTGTGACTAATATTGTAAAAACACCTACATCCTGACCCTATGAGGCAAAGTATTGCTATTTCTTGTTGCGGGCATTTACAGTGGTTGAAGCCTAGGAAGCATAGCATCAACTCCTGGTTGGCAGTGTTCTGACTAGCGAGTTGAATTATGAGGATTGCTGCATCAACATCCCAAAAAATTGAGCTTCTAACCTTTGAACAATACATTATTTTGAGGAAAAGGGTATTTAAGTGTCTTTAGAGAATATTGTCAAGTTAACTACTGAATTTGAAGCAAATTTTATAAAACTAAGGTCTTACAAACCCAGTATTTTATCTGCTGTGGTGTAGAGAGCTAAAGAAGATCTCCCTGACACATCTGGGACTTGGTATAATTCCCCATTCTTGTTTCCTTGGTCTGTCTTTCCTTACTTACTGCCACAAGAAGGATAGTACATTCACTGAGTGTAGCCTGGACACTGATTACCCAAGTTGAGGCTATCAAAAGTGACATGATTTCTGCTGTCTTGCTTCTGGTGAACACACTCATTTACCTCAGTCTCTTTTGTTTACATAGTTGCCAATTTGCAGACAAAACATTGAATGTTTACCATCTTTGAGATTTTTAGCCATCTATATTACTTGGTTTCTATTATAGTATTTAGAATCTACTTTTATTAGGGAATCATTCACCACCATTTCCTGCTGCCAACTCAAATAGAGAATTCTTCTGCAGCTGGATTAGGAACTGTCTGCAAAGGCACTCAGCAGAGATCAGCTGTGTGGACAGTATTTGCTTCTCAAATAGTGAGTCCCTGTCTTCAACACAAAATGTCACATGGAATGGGGACAACACTGGTAGGTGATACGGCACCCATCTTGTAAACTTACAGCACATTTTGTCTAATGGGGAAAGACTTTCTGTCACAATATTACTTTCTCAGTTCTCTTGTATGTCTTGCAGAAGTAGGTATCATAGTGGAAGGTCCTTAAGAATTATGACTATCAGAATTCAGTTCTATGTAATATTCCATATCTCACGTTTTCTCACACCACAGTTTCACATGATGATAAATTAAGCAATGATGCTAGTATAGGCATTTTCTCTTATCCCTGCATGATGATGTACCATGTTGTGAAGCACGTCGAGGAACTAATTTGACTTTGAGAAAAAAATTTAAGTGTTTTTGAACACTAGTTCATACTCCAGTTTCCATTGTGACCACACAGACTGTTCTTCCAGTGCAGCTGAGTGACAGGTGCAGCACAGGAAAGTGGATAGGCAGTATCTTGAGTATTTCCTTCAAATGTTAAGCTCCTATATATACTTACCAGTTTTTAGGGTACATGGAGCTGCTATGAATAGACAAACACTTTCTGTCTCCTTTCATCCATGCTGGATCCCTGCCATGAAATTGTAAGAAGAAAAGGCAGAGCAGCAATGTAAGCTTGAAGTCTCAGACTTCTATGGCTGAACCCCACTCCTTCTTGGACTTTCAGTTCACACAGGGAGCCTTAGCAACCTGATCCTGCATGCCTGCTCATAGTCCTTGCCCTAAAACACCACCTTCAAACAATCTTCAGTTCTAATTACAGATCATACCCATTTGTCCTAACCTCCAATCAGCTTATCCTTTTAATTTCATTGAAATGCCTGTTCACCTTCCTAATCACACTCAGAAATGCCATGTGAAGCTTGTTCTAGCCTGGAGTTTTCCAAGGTTCATGGCAAGAGTCTACCCTGATTTGCATGAAGGTATTCCCTTCATTACTATAATACTGATCTAAAATAATAAATAGTATCTCTTGTTTGTAGGGAGGCAAAAAGGAAGGTGAAGAGTCACACATGAATAAAGAGAATCAAATGGTTCTTCTGAAGACCTCTTAGTGAGAAGCAAGAGAGTTCCATGGATGAGAGCTAGAGTTAACTCAATCCAGTCAGCAGGCTTCACATAACCATCATTTTCGCATCACCGTAGTTATTCTACATTGAAGGTGGCATTGCTTTAACTATTACAAATCACATGTGAATGAAAACTTTTAATGATTGGGTCCTTTTTTGAAGTGACAGAAACTTGTCTTTTTGACATTTTTCTCTCAAACGGTTTGAGCTTTGTGATGTTTTAGGACAGAAATCTGTCGTGTATATTTTTCAAATGTAACAGAGACAAGCTCTAAAGGAAAAGTCAACATAATAAATAGGAAGGATGAAAACTCTTACCAATGCTAAGGTGACTGATAACCAGGAAAAGCTACTAATGCAGAAAATATAAATCTACAGGAAGAGGACTGCTGTGCACTATCCCCATAAGTGGGACATTAGATTAAGGTGACAATAGTCTTTCATAGCAATCATCACCAAGGACATAAGTTATATAAAAATATGATATAAAAATGGGAACAGATAGATATCCTTCTACAAATGAAGTAAATGTGGGTTGTTTTCCATCTGTAATGTTGATCGATGAAAGGTTGAACTAATTGGTGAAAAACATCAGCAGCCTTTGAGACATCTTTTGCAATCACTTTCTACACCCTTCTACTCATTAACACCAGGGCAATGCAGAACATAGGTTGTAGGTCTTTTTACACATACATATGCATCTATAGAAAGTGCAGGAGCTGCAAATACAGGAGCAGCCCAAGTATCTACTTAATGCAATCTGTTCCAATCTGTTTATAACAGTGATTAGTACCAGATGCTGCAAAGGAAATTTCCATAGAATCCAGGAGTCAAGCAGTCATGGAAGAACAGATGTGCAAGGACAGCTTCCTCCTAACTTCACCATGTAGCTGGTGCAAGCCCTGAATAATGACATCTATGACATTTCCAAATTCACTCTCTCCCATCACCTTAATAACATGTATCCTTTTTAGTGCACCCCTCTCTTTCTGTCTGTACCCTGCTGTAAGCTTCCCCCATCACCAGGACTTCAGCAGTCTGTGCACCAAGAATCCACGAGACAGCTCTGACACCACAGCTGCACAACCTCTGCTCAGGCTGCTGAAAATGAGTTGTGAACCTGTACAGAAACAAGTAAAAGGAAAATTCCAGGATTGCTAGCAGCGCAAGGATTGAAGAGGGAAAAGGTGCTTAATTCTAAATCTAGGAAGTGAGGAAGGCTTGTCAGGAGCTACTGGGTCAAGTCACCAGTGCCATGCGTGTTGGTGGAGCTGGCAGCAGCTCAGCAGCCCTGTGCATCCACTGCAGGGTGGTGTGACTGATGCTTGCCTGGGCAGTGAAGACACTGCATGCTGTACCTGGAGCAGTGACTGTATTAATCCTTAACCTAAGAGGTTATTAAATCCAAGCTATTCCTTTGTGTGCATGAATCAGTGAGCACTTGCTTATTACTTGTAAGTTGTGCATATCCTGCTTGTAGAAGATCACAGGGTATGGCTACACATGGCCAAAGAAACTGATTCAAAATAGGGACTACAACTGATGTGCACTTATTTCTGAAATCTACTGGACTCTTAATGTCAGTAATTTATTGAGCAATCAAATCCATGGATTATGTGTTGTATCAAACACTGGTGATGATTGTGTAAACTGAGATAAATCACACATTTCTGAGTCCATCCTGCAGATGCCTGACTGAAGCAAATCTTTTCAACATGATGTTTTGTATTCATTTTTAATCTCTGCAAAACCAAGCAATTCCTACCTCCCAATTTGCTCATACTGTGGTGATTCAACCTTGGCATTTTTAACAGATTCACCACAGGTCATTAGTTGCAATATGTGTTTCCAGTTTATTGAGAAGATAGCCCACAACTGTGCCCATTTTGGTTTTACAAGCATTTTTGTTCAGTTACACTGGACAAAGCAGTCAGCAGCATGATATTTCATGAGGTCATCTTTTGCACCAGTGATTTTTTTGCAGTCGTAATGAAAATTTCAGAAACAGAATATTGTTGCTAATTACTTTCACTCCCATAATTTAACCATATAAAGGTTAACTGTCTCATTTAAGCTAATTGACTTGGCTGTTTCAGTGGTTACTGGAGAGGGAGAGAGGTCTTAAGAGAGCAAAAGCTCTCTGGTATATTTTTGATACTTACTTTATCCCAAGATTAATCACCCTCCAGGAGTCCTCTCTCTTTCTACTGAGTACAGAGGTGGTAAAAAAGATAAATCTAAAATAGGTGCCCACCCTTGCTTTTACGTAGCGCACCTATGAAGTCCTCTGCAGATGGACTGCAAAGAAATGACACAGCTTGAAATCACAGTTAGCTGATACACAGTATTTTAGAGATACAGGAAGCAAGCTTGAGATTTTCTACTCCAAACCAAACCTCCAGGACTCTGTCTTTTGCATTGTTATATCTTTTGCATTGTTATGATGAAAGCTGGATGAAGCTTCACTCAATTTGGTGAGCACAATGGGTCTTTTGCACAGCTGTTCAGCTCAAGGTAGTTCAGCTTCTTTTGTGATTTTTAAGGTGGGTTATTGTGGGGTTTTTTTGGTGAGATTTTGGGGTGGAATTTCAGTAGAAGCATCACCAGAAGCCCAGGCCACAAGTCCACCAGTAAGGCCATGGATATGATTTTACAGCTGGTCACTGTATTTCAAGAAGATACACAAACTGGAGTGTCCAACAATGAGTACAATCAAAGATACAAAACCACAAAGATGTAATAAAATGGGGTTGCTTAGCTTAATAAAGAGAAAACTGATAGGGAAGAGTAGGAACCTGATGATTTTCAAAAACTACCATGGAGGAAAAGAAATGATCACAGCAAGGAAAATTTCAGGGTAAACATCAGGAAAAAACTCCTCATGGTAAAGAAGTGCCTGAGGGATTTGTCAAGTTTTCATTCCTGGAGCTTGTTAATACTAAACAAGACAATGTCTGTCAGGAATGCCATAGGCATAGATGCTCTGCCCTAGGAAAGGGAAACACAACAAAATACATCCTTCCTCTATAATCTTTCATTATCTAAATAATTTCTTATTTATAATTAATTTCTTCTTCCTCTGTTTCTTATGTATTTCTTATAAATGAGCTGACAGGAACTTCATGAAGTTCAGGAACGGGAAGTGCAAAGTCCTGGACCCGCACCAGTACATGCTGGGGCCACTCAGCTGGGAAGCAGCTCTGCAGAAAAGGACCTGGATGTCCTTGTGGACACAATGTTGATCCAGCAATGTGCCCTCACTACAAAGGCAGATAACATTATCCTGGGCTTTATTAGGACAGCTGCTGCCAGTAGATAAAGGGAGGTGATCCTTCTCCTGTAACTCAGCATGTGTGGGCCATGCCTGGAGTACCATGCCCAGTTCTGGGCTTCCCAGTGCAAGAGAGAGATGGACATGCTGTATAGAGACTGGCATAGGGCCACAAAGATGATTAAGGGACTGGAGTATCTCTCCTATGAGGAAAGGCTGAGACAACTGGGACTGTTCAGCCTGGAGAAGAGAAGGCTCAGGGGGGATCTTAGCAATGCATATAAATACCTGAAGGGAAGCTGCAAAGAGAACAGACCCAAGCTCTTTTCAGTGGTGACCAGTGACAGTGCCAGAGATATTGTGGGCACAAACTGAAACAACTCCCAGGATGCCCAGGGAGGTTGTGGAGTATCCATTCTTCAAGATTCAAAACCCAACTAGACACAGTCCTGGGCAGCCTGCTGTAGGTGGCTCTGCTTGGGCAGAGGGATTGGACCAGATGACTTCTGGAAGTCCCTTCCAACCTCTGCCACTCCGTGATTCTGTAATCAATGTGGGAAGTAAGCAGACCCACAGGACAATTTTGAGTGTTACTGGAATTGCTCTTTCCCTACATGTTTGTCTTTTTCTGACACTCGTACAGAGAGTTCCTGTTTTAGGTGTGAGAGGGGATGAACAGCAGACAGCTCCTCAGAGGCAGAGTCCCTGCTTAGCTTCCAATGACCTC
>JBCJKH010014545.1:0-22958 GCA_039877255.1 Loriculus beryllinus | reverse complement strand
TCATTCCTACTTAGCATTTTGTTCTTCAATACTTCGAGCTCACTTATGTCTCTGGTTTTTCACCCAGGCCTCTTAGTTCTAGCTGAGTATTAAGGACTACTGATAGCTAGGTATTAAGGGCCACTAATTATTAGAGGCAGGCACTATCATAAACAATAGAAAAATGAATTGTAAGAGAACATGAAGTAATTCAGTTAAGCATAATAGCCTTAGAGTGGGTGAGCACTAAAGTGCTAGTGCAGTGATTCATCTGCCTATATTTAACAGCTACCATTCAAATTGAATTTAAATACTGTAAACAAAAGTCTTTTCGTGGTGTGCTTGGAACTGTAATACAGCTGCAAAGTTCCAAAGGAAAATGCTGCATTGCAGCTCTCCTTCTGCTTCGCAGCAAATCTCTGCTGGCATGTAACATGCAGAGGAGGAGCTTCAACACAAGCAGGCTGTTTTCAGCTTCGTTATGCAGATCAGCCGTCTCTATCATCCACATTATAAAAACATCTTTATCTTCCTTTGGGGATGGAGGAGAGAAAGAGTAAGGGAGGAATTGGAGAGGGGCAGGGAGAAGAGGTCAGACAGCTTACACACTGATTTCCCCTGGCATTACTGTTTCAGTGTTTCTCAAAGTGCACTGGTTTTGCCTTTGTAGAGATCCAACAGATTTTGACATCCACGTTGTTCAATTTCAACTATTGCTTATCACTGGGATTTAGTATTAGACTTTGTGGTAGTGTTTTGGAGGAGTCTGAAAAGAGTATTCTGTAATGTTTTCGCCAACAGGCAGCCTTTACTGAATGATGTGATTCATGACTGGTTGCTGACACTAGGAAACTGAAGACCTTCCAAATAACCTTGAAACAGAGCTGACCAGCAGCATCTCACATGCTTTTAAATATGGAGGAAAGGAGAGGTAAAGAAAGCAGGAGGGATTTAGGAACCCCATATTTGCAGCATTCATGTTTAGTAACTTGCCTCCCAAAGAAAACTCCCTGTTTGTCTGTGGTTTCTTACAGTTATTTAAGAAAAGAAGGAACAGCAAATGCTGCAGTTAGTGCCAGACTGAGAAGAAGGTAGTCCTTGAATGGTCCTGGAGAAGAGATTTGTGTAAATGGGATGATTTTCTTTTTCATACCAGATGAAAAATGGGATTTAGGGGAAGGTTCTGATACCCGCTCAGCAGGACCTGGCAAAATGTCAGGGAAGAGAACATGAGGAACCTGCAGGACAAGAAGTAATATGGGAACTCCCAAGCTCCCTTCCTACGCAGCAGAGCCTAAGCAGATTATCACTTCCAGAAACACTAGATTGAAAATGAAAGCAGGAGAGCTACAATAATGCATTTTGCCATTGACACATTATAGGTTAGTAGGGAATAGTCTGATGCCTTCCAGAAAGCTCAGATATCCTAAAAAGATACACAGAGGTCTTCCACAGTGGATTTCAGCAAAGCAGGATGTGCAAAATGGAAGACTTTTATGGTAAAAAAATGGAAATGGGAATGGAAAGCTTTAAAACACCCTGAAGCACAGCAAACCTACCAAACAAAGAACCCAAACCAAAACAGAAAAGGAGTAATGCGTTACCACTGTTTCACAACTATATTTCCAACCTTGTCATATGTCTCTCCCTCCCCCAGAATAATTTCTCGCATTTAAATAGAATTAGGAAGCCAATGCATCCTGGAAAAGGTGGTTTTCTTGCAAAAGACAAAAAGAAATAATCAGAAAATGGATTCCAAATGTAGGGAAAGGAGTTTGCATATAGAGCTTTTATTCTTGTCTGTTTTGCAGCCCAGGCCTTTTGCAGGCCCATGCGAGTTCAACTCTTGCATTTGAAACCTAATGCTGAATCCATTACAGGGCTCTGGTGAGCCTGCAATGAATTCTAGTCATTCCTAGGAGGATGCTCATGGCTCAGTTAACAAGGTTGAAGTTGCCTGGCCCCAGGCTACATCTCCTATTTTGGGTAGGAAATAGTATAGAAGTTGAAATCACTTTTTCTTTTCCTTTGCCTGTCTCTTGATTTTTCATCAGGGATGCATCATTTTTGCTGCGCAATTAAAATATTTACAGAATTGTTGTGAAACAGAAAAACCATTGAGGCAAAATATTCATCATTTCCCCCCATAGATTCTGCATCCAAAACGGCTTCTAACAGTGCATTAATTAATTAAGTACCTTTCCTATTGTTTTTAAAGGAATCTGTCATTGCTGGAGTACATCTGCTCTTGAAACGTAGCTCTGAAGAAGAGTGCAAATATACAATACAGGTATTGTTTTAAAATTAAAATAAAGGAAGAAAATGCACTTCAGCACACTTGAGAATTGGGCTGAGTGCTATAATTTGGATACCCAGACTAGACAATGCCTTTTCCCATCTAAGGTAAATAAAAATCATGTCTTTTTTCAAGCTTTTTTGCATTTAGCATGTAGAAACAGTGTATCTCCTGCTTGATCATGGATCCCACTCCTTGTCAGGTAAAAGCAAAACTAGTTGTTGGAACAGGGTAAGAATTGTAAAAAATTTGCACTTTCATGTGGAAAATCTGGTCTGGCAAGCACACTGTGTTTGGTAATTGAAAGCAGGAAGCAGCAAATATGGTTAATGGCTTACTAATGTTCAGGAAAGCTGTATGGAAAAAAGAGGTGTGCATTTTTCCCAGAGGTGATGCATGTCTTTTGCTTGAGTGATTTGTTTCCTGCAAATGTAAGGGGAGGTCAGCTGAAACTATTCGTAGGTTTGTGATAAGCTTGTTGAAAAACTTCGACCAAAAAACATAAATAAAAAATAATAAAAAAAAAAAGATTAATTAAATAATTGAAAAGTTTTTCAATAGTTTTCCATCTCCCAAGAAAAACTTGACCATTTTGGCATCATCCAAAATAGCAAATTTATCCAGAACGCCAAATTATCACCTTTTTTCCCATTGTTTTAGTTGATTCCATCTGGTAGCATCTGGTCTTTGCCAGGGGAGATGACTGAGAAGACTGTAAATTCTCCAGTCTTCATTTTGCAGCAGGGGTCACCTGTTACGTGAGACTCAACTGTTTTCATACTCTAAAGCATTGGATTCCTGAGTTGTCAATGATAAGAACAAAGTCATTCTCATTAATTTTAATGGGAATTTTGAACATGCTGAAGTTTCAAAATAGATCCCTTTAAGACATCTTTAACTGATAAGAAAGGTTACCTCTTGCCGAGCAAATATGTCTTCGGTATTTTTCAGATGGTCCGGCAAATCCAGTTCATGATGTTTTGTTTCCTAATGTTTCATGAAGACTCTCTATTGTCTACCACTGAAGGTGCAGCAGGGAGGACAGCAGGGTGGCACAACTGAGAATAACATCAGAGCTTGGAACAGAACCGATCTTTAAGAAGTGTTTTGCACCTTGAAGCCTTATTTTCTGAGGAAGTGTGGCTCTTAAAGTGTCACAACTTATAGCTGTGGAAATGACAGAAGTAAAAGTTAAAAGAGAAGAAACAGATATGATGACTAGACTGAATGTTTTTGTAAGCTGCTATGGATAAATTGCCAAGATCTTCTTACCTGGCAAGTGGATGTGATAGACAAATAATGCCAGTTTGATATGCCTGTTAGAAGATCTAGAATTGGGAAATCTTAACTCAATAAGTCTGTTCTGATGATAAAACTTTCAGCTGGCTGTTCTCAGTTGCTGTGAAAAGGTTAAGAAAAACAGATACTGTGTCTTCTATGGAATTGACAGTTTGTCTCAGAATGGTTTTTCACATTCGCATTTGTATTTGAAAATAACAAAACTGTTTTTTCCTGCTTCCTACAGTCCACTCCGTATTTCAGCTTTTGTTGTCAATTGTGCAATTACTACCAGAGCTGGAGTCTTTGATCAAGTGAAGAGTTGTAACAGGTCTTGAACCCACATCCTGGCTCCTTCTGGGCATAGATACCACTTAAAAAGTATCTGAGATGAATGAGGAGTTTCAAATATACTCAACCTTCACAAGAAGCTGCTTGCGCAGAAGTCAGTGATGGAATTCCAGGAAAAGTTAATATCTTTAAGACTAACCCAAATTAAGTTCTTGTCGAAAATCTGCCTTCCTGAAGTCCAGTCCCATAATAATAAACCTTGAAAACAAAAGCACAGGAGAGACCTAAGGAATGTACAGGGGAGACCTGAGGAATATACAGGAAGCAATACACAACAGTCCCTTCCTTACAAACCAGAAACACCCAGAGCTAAAGCATCAAGTGCTGTAGAAGTCCACTGGTTATATATCTTTGAGAAAAGAAAAAAATAATTTAACTTAGTAGAAATATATTCATGGAGTGAGCAAAAGAAAATGAATTGTCAACCTATTATACTTCTGTTCTGGAAAGGCAATCACAACAGCATTGTCGCAGCGTGGCACAACCACAAAATGAGACTGACCAGTCTGCAAGCTGGCAGTCCAAAACCCCTAAACATATAACAGAGCTGCAAAAGAATTAAAACATATTTTTAAAGTAATGTTTGAATAAAGTAGATGGGTAATGTTGAAAAATGATTACTTCTTGAATCATATGTCTGCAAAGTATTCTGGTCTTGAAAGTAACTTCTCAGGTTTATTAGGGATAGAGATTCTCTTTGGTATGAGATAAATAAAAATAAATGTATCAAATGTTGGCTAAGGAACTAAGAATAATATACTTGTATTTTCATTAGTATAGCTAGCTCTATGCTGGTCACTATGGAATATTAAGCATTGGAAATCAATACAGTAGCTGTACATGTAGAGAACGCTTTAAGAGTAATTACTAATACCTAACTCCTCTGTATGTCTACATTCACTTCAGCAAATGCTGGTTTTAATGTTGATAAATATATGGTATCAGCTGGCTGACTTAATTAAAACTGTTGGGATAGAAAAGCTTAATGCTGTGTGATGTTAGTGAGGTTCCATGAAAGTTTGTGCCTTGTCATTGTAAAGCCCTGAAACATACACAACCACTCAAGGTAAGTCAAGGGATATGTCAATGTTTCAAGGACACACACAATGCACTGTGAGGTCAAAACCTCCCACAGCCATAGTAAAACAGGGACTGCAGACGGCTGTGGGGATCAGTCTAGGGCAGGGGCTCCTCTTTCCCAAGTATCTACAGAGGTGGCAGGCTACCTCTCCACCTGCCACTGTCTCCCAGAGAGGCTGCCTGGTCATTCCCTGCCCTATCATGCTCATGGTCACTTGGGGAGGATGTTACATGGAGAAGTTGTGTTGCTACTGCATATGAGAATGATGTAAGCTAAAGAATGAAAAATTAAGCTTCCAAAGCTCCTGCTGGGGAGCTCTGGGGCAGTCCTGAGTTGCCCTTGTTGTCCTCGTGTCAGTTCTCTGTTGTCACAGCATGAGGGTGCTTCACAGGAGCTAACAAATTTTCCCTTACAGGCAGATATTTTTAGGGAGTGGAGGCACATCAGGAATTACTGAAACGGAGGACAGTGAACTTTCACTGGTTTCAAACTTAGAGCAGATCCAGAGTCACTGTTAGAAGTCCTTGCCTTGACCTAGAGCACTCACAGAAACTGTGACAGAGCCAGGAACCAAACCCTGAGCTCCCTAAATATACAGAGACACAGGAAAAACCACACTACTGATATATCTGTTATCAAAAAATGCATGGCCAGTATTATTGCTGTGACTTTTTTGTTGTGTATGACAGTTTTGTTTGGGGAAAAAAATGTTGTTTAGCTGCTTTACTGTTACATTTCCAAAGTGAAATATTTCAATGTTTCCCTAAAAAGACATGCTAATTTTTCATGTGAAAATGTATTTCAGTCTAGTGTTTAGAAACCTATGTAGCACAAACTCAGTGAGCTATTTCCCTTATGCATTATATGAAATATATTCAACTTAATAATGGTCAGCATTTTGGACACCTTACAAGGCGGGGGAGGGGTGAATCAAGAAAAACAGAACCAATTGTTGTTTTTTTCTTTTCTGTTGACAAAGTGATGTTTTTTCCAGATTATATTTTTAAATTATTCCCTACTTAGGGTATTTCAGCCAAGTTATGCAGCTCAATCACTTTCTTTGGCATTAGATCAGACACAGTTCCTGTAAGTTTTGGTATAAAGTACTTCTGTAGTTGAAATATGTAGTCTTTCAGTGTGCCAGAATATAACGTACAATAAAATGGACTTCTACCAGATTCCCTCAGGCTACTGTTTTAGAAGCTATATGGCCACTGACTCTCAACATCATTGTAAATAAACAAAAAACCAAACCAAACCAAACCAAAAAAAAAGCCCAACCCCAAAACAACAACAACAAAGGACCAAAAACTAGTAGCTGTAGTTCACTTAAATTAGATTAAAAATTAATTGAAAATAATTCCATTAAATATTAGTGGAAGAAAGAGGAAATACACAGGATTTGAGAAGAAGGGAATGCTGGCAAAATGCGGTTTCACAGACCTGGATGGTGCTCAAAGGCTTTTGTGCTGAAGTCCTACAGAGGGTGCCTGTGCTGATCTTGTTCTGAGTAAGCTTCAAATCAAATGATCCAATCTGATGGCTTTTACTGTTCTTCTGGCACTGTCCTTTTGACAGAGACTTGATGCGTGGTACCATTTCTGCAAATGGGTTCTCAACATCTAATTTCCCAAAGCCGAGGTGCTGATATCCTTTTACAGGAACGTAGCACCAGAGATATATAACATTGGCCAAAGTTTTTGCCATAATTTGCATCACTATTTTTAAAGCACTTGTGATTTAAGTGATGATTTTCACAGTGTGACACAATGACCTCTGCTTATCTTGGTCTCCTCCTACAATGGGACATATTTCACAATGTCAGCTCATTATTTGGGGATTGGTTATTTGGTTTCTACTTAGGAAAATAAGGAGTTTTACCTTATAGGCAGGTTTTGTCCAAAGCTGCTTGGATTTAGATAGCTCCTTATTAGCATTTGTGAAAGCTTCTTTGCTAACTATCTGCTAAGAAAATGTTCTCTGGACACTTCCGTTTTGTTTCAGCTCTACCTGAAGGTTATGAAGCTTTAAAATGGCTTTCAGAAAACAAAGCAAAGGTTGAACTTAGATGCAAGACATATACAGTGTGACCAAAATATGTGTCCAAAATATATGTCCAAAATAGTCATAGCTGACATAACATAGTCAGTGGATCCATCACTACAGAAGCTTTCTGGCAACTGCTTTGTCCTGGGTCTCTGCAGAGGCACCAATCAAACCCCATGCACAATTTCTTAAGAAAAAAAACCAAACTCATTTGCCAGAGATTTTCAAGGAAGAATATGAAGCATCAGGATGTAGTCCACTGCGAAATAAGGGCTCCCATATCTCCTTCTTTACTGAGCAGTCACTGCGGCCTTTAAACAAAAGATTACAATAAAATGCGGTATTTTATGGCGTTATTCTCCACAGCCACAAGAGGGGGTTTGAGGAACATGATCTGCTTCCCACTTTGAGCCTAAACCTTTCCTTTGGCGCATGATGTTACCTGTATCATGAAACCAGTCATTTCCTGAAATGACTGAAATTTTCAGTTATTTTGTAAAATGACTCCTTCACTCACTCATTTGGTAAAATTACGAAAAGTTTCACGCATTCTACGAAATGACTGACGTGCTGGATATTCTGCTAGACTATTTGACTGTTTCGCTCAGTAGCAGGCATACTGTGAAAGGGGGTGTTATTGGATAAGAATCCTTTGCTTGCTCTGCGGTGATGGCTGGAGATGGCTCTGGATTTTGAAAGTAGCTTCAGAGAAGAACTTTACAGAAAGTGTGAGAAGTGCCCAAAGTGTATGGTACCAAGGGAAGAATACTGTGCAACTATTGCTAAGATCAAAAAAGCAAGGCAAGATTCCAAATCAAAGTCAAGACTTGAGTACTACCTGCTTGCAGAGTAAGTTTTAAAAAACAGTCTATTTATTTATTTCTTTTATTTCTTTTTTTTTGTTTTTCTTTTTTCTTTATGCACTCATCATCATCATTTATCTCTTCTTTGGTTATGGAATTGCCTCAATTGCTCATAAATATGAAATTCTATGGTGGTGACATGAAAAGTTTATCAAGAAACATTGGACTAAAGGAACATTTCCTGTGTACCTTTTGAGCATTGAAGACAGGTATATTATCAGAAAAGCACGTGTTCCCACATGTTTATGTTATAAAGCATTCATCATCTAAATATGTAAACAACACGATAGGCTGTTGAGCTCTTAAAATCTTTTTGGTTTGGGTCCAGATGAAGAGAAAGAGGGCCTTGATGAATGGCATTGATGTAGAATTGACCATAAGCAAGAAATACTCATCACAAGGGCAAGCTGGCCTTATTGGCATACAAGCTTGATCTCAAGGCAATTTCAAGAGGGTAATGGTGTACCAGGACCACCTCACCAAATTTTGTCTCTGAGCCCTTACCAAAGAGGAAGTACCAGAACTGGCCTTTCAGCTTTTTGGTGTTTTTCTCCTACCTTGTACCTTTGTTGTGTTGTTGTGTAACAAAGGAACTGAATTTTCTGCTGAACGCACCCAAGAACTGAAGCTTCTGTGGCCTCCACTTAGCTTGGTTTATGGAAAAGCAAGATACCCACAAAGCCAGGGCTCTCCCAGATAGGGTATCAAACAAATGCATTTAGCATGGATAGTGGACAATAAGTCATTTGACTGGACTGTGGGGACTCACTTTGTCCTGTTCTCAAAAGCACCACCTGTAAAACTAGATTAAGCTGCACACCATATGCAGTTTGATTTGCTACCAATTCCATATAGCTCAACCTCTCTACCATCAAGGATCATCAAATACCTTCACAATGAGCACAATCTGCTTTCAGTGTTCAGCACTCTTTCTAATGACTCTGCTCCATCAACGTTATCTGGAAGATACACTGCCTCCCAAGTCTGACACAGTAGTAGGCAACGAAACTGGAGCTACATTAAACTAAAGGTTAGAGCTATTCCTATACATCTCAAGCTCTGTCTGAAGGGTTTCATCCAGACCCACCAAATTCACCGCCCAGCAATACCATGGAGCTAAGTGGCCGTTTACTTCTAGGACACCATCCCAACCACCCCCTGCAATAATCTGCGCCACATGCTGCCCTCTGCCCTCATCAGCAGTGACTCTCTGGCCAGCAGGAAGGAGCCTGGGCAGTGCAGGCTTTATAGGCAGGGCTCTTGATAATGCACAGTCTTCAGGCAGATGAGACGCACATATACTGATGTTACAGTCATCTCAGTTACAAAGATAAGTTTGGTTCTGAGAGATGGTGTATATGCCTGAATAACTTCAGAAAGAAATGAAGAAGTCCATATGGCTTTAGAAGTAAATACGTTATAAAAATAATCCCATGTGTTGTTGTCTTTTTAAGTTAATTCAGGTAACTAGATATGAAACATTTGACATGGGGCTTCCTTACTAACTTACACTGGCTTCCTTACCCTGACTTCCTTAAAGGTGTGGAGCTTTCTCTGATTTCACAGAATGACTGAGACAGCCATTTTGTGAAATGGCTGAAAAATTTAATCATTTCCTGAAATGACTGGTTTCAAAATATGACTGCAACATATAAAACTGTGGAGTCACCCATTACTTTTTCAGTAACGTACACTTCCCAGGAAGGCACATAGAACAGAAATATTACCCATAGCTTCATTTTATGCCGTGCTGGGAGAGGAGAAAAGAAGGAGAAAAGAGGCATGTGTTTTAAACCCATTAAGACATTTTGTGCTGTACCAAGTGAAAATTGTTCTCTAATGATACAATATAACATATCCTAAATTGGATTATAATATATAGCCTCTTTTGCAGTATACAGTTAACTATAAGTTGCCTTTCTGGAAGGCACTGCATGATTTCACTGCAGTGACATAGTTTAGAATAAAATGAATCTTCCAAGTTGGGGAGAGTTTTCTTATGCAGACCTGTGTCTTCTGAAAGAATAGCTTTGATGCATGTTTTTTCCTGTGCACTCTACCATAGAAGTGTAAATAACAGTTCCTTCATCTCTATCTTTTTCCCCCACACTCACACCTTGTTGTTTCCTTGAAGTGTCCCATGGGTCAGATGTGAATCTCGTAGTTGCAGCCTATTCAACCTTTCCATTAACATCCCTGTTCCATGCCATTTACCTTTCTTCTGCACATTTTGTTTTGTTCTTTTGCTTTTGTAAGAAATAACAATTCTGTAATTAAGAATACTGGCAGCTCACAGCCCCATTTTTTTCCTGTTTTTTCTGTTCCTATTTAGAAAACTTAATTGCTGCCTTTTTAACTTCCAGGTTAGAGCAGCAGGGCACAGGAGTGCAGTTCATCAAAGCCATTGTATTGATGCTGACACCCAAGTTGCCTGGCACAGGATACCACAGAGTAACAAAGGTTCATTATTTCATTTGTATTTGACACATGACCTTGAAAAATGTAAATGTTATATCTACGGCAATTTGAGAGTTTGCCGTGTCATTTAGTATGCACAGTTCCCTTTCTTCTCCTCTTTTTCTTCTTTTTACTGTAGATTTTCTATCCCCAACAGGGAAAAGTTATGTGAATTTAATTACAACTGAAGGATGGTACCCCAAAATCTTATGTTACGAAAATCTTTAAAGCCAAGAGAGAGAACAGGTCTGAGGGAAAAGAACTCAAGTTCTGTTAGAAACACACACACTGCACCCCCTTCCCCAGTGAACTAGAACTTTCAAAAATGCCTAAGGATGTTGAACACTTTAATTCTTGGCTTTCCACCTGGAGATGTTCTCAAAAGGCCTGATCCAGAGTTATTGTGGGTTTCCTTCACTTTGTACATAAATCCCTTGCAGATGTGTGTCTGGGGAGCACTGAAATTGTGATTCCCAAAATAATAGTCACTTCTGAAATTTTTGGCCTTAGGCAAGTGATTCAAACCCAACTTTCCTATCCTCACCAATATTTACTGAATAGATCTGTGTTTATAAGGGTGTTAGTGGGAGGTGAACATGGTATGTGGCTTTGGGTGGGTATTTGAATTAAAGAGCTTGGTGGCCTTTTGAAGCTCTTTAGGAGTCATTCTATGAGAAAGCAGTTATAGTGATAACAGCTACCAGGCAATAGCAGCAATAAACAGATTGTGAGCCACCCATTGGCTGCAGGATGCTTCCATGAACCATTTGCAGATTAATGTTTATTGACAAGTAAATCTGCAAAGCTTTGAGTCTTTCAGTGAATTATTGTCAAACAAAAGAAGCAGCTAAATATGTCCAGCTATTTGGAAGAAATTAAACACTGTTGGTTGCTTAGTTGCGCACAAATTTCAAGTGTGAGAATCTATGACTGGCTTACACTGGTTTTGTTCTGAATTTCCCATCTTGCTGGGGAACTGTCAGGAAAGCATACTGCTTTTGCTAGGTGCATCTGAAAGATAGGTAAGTCAACTTATTCAAAAAACTGTGGGAAAGAGAGTTGTAGCTGAAAAATCAGTTTGTATATTCAACATGATGAGTCATAAATTACCTTTAAATGTCATAAAATAAAAAATATTTTCTAAAAAGCATACAGAGTGCTAACCCAGAGTTTCTTTTTTTCCAGCAAGAAGACTGAGCAATGAGAAACGAAAAAGATAAGTAATTGACAGATTGTTTTAACTGAGACTTATCTGTGCTGTAAAGTGGGCATGGGAGGAAAAAACAGCAACACCTTGTCACCTGTTCCCTCTAGTGCATGAACTCTGACACAGAAGATCTGTAGCCCTGGCTATATACCTTACTGATTTCCTGCCACTTCACTTCCCAGTCACCTACGAATCTCCTTTTCCAGACTGAATCTGATCTGATGTCACACCAGTAAATGCACACATTCCTGGGCCTTTCTTCTTTTACAGATGTTTAACACCATAACACTCTAGCTGTTACTTCTGTGTTATATCCATCCCTGGAAAATACTTTGATTCATTTCAACAGACGGCCATAAAGGACTTGATGACGAGAACATGCCAGATTAGGGATAAATTTGAAAGGATGGTAGCCAAGAGTAAAGTAATTATTGTTAACTGAGTCCAAACAATCTAGACATCTTGTGTATGACCTTGTCATAAAGAACTGAATGGGACAGGGCTAAGGAAGTGTGTGTGCACATGTCTGATTGGTTTAATCCTGCTGAACTCTTAATTTTTGAATGGAGTATAAGAGGTTAGCAAGCAATCCTTTAATTTCATTAGCCAGGCAACTTGAACACTGCATAAAGTCAGTTTATTTATTGCTCAAACCTAAACCACTTTTATCTTCAGACACCTGGATATTTTCCTCTGTAATGGCAATGCATTTTTCATTACCACTTGCTATTTCATTCTGGTCATTACTTCTCTGCCTAAGCTTGGGTTGCAATATAATTTGCATCTACATCCCATAGACTGGTTTCATTTGAAGCCTGACGTGGCATTTTCACTGATGGTGAGGGAATTTGCAAACTAAGGTTGTTTATATCTGAAGGGGATAGTTAATTTCATTTGTTACTGAGGTTTTGTTGTTCTATTGTTTTGGTGGGTTTTTTTTTTTTTTTGTTCAAAAGCCCTAAACATTGCAGTAGTGTGGAATTAAATGTATCTCACTTGCACTTTTTATTTGTAACACAAGAATGATTATAAATCATATGTTGCATTTTGTTATTGTTGCTGTTTGCTGTAGATGTAGAAACATCTACACAAGTGTGGGAAATACCCTGAAGACATTATTAAGATCCAGTCAAAATTGGTGTTTTCTGTGAAATTCTGTTTCATTAGGAAAAAATATTTGATCAGCAGGCTTCCATTTGTATCTCATGTGGAAGATAGGGATTTTTTCACACATAGAAATAGTCAGAACTACACAATTTGACATATCCCACGAAAATTTTAGTCATTGGTACTGAGGTTTGTAAGGATTCTTTACAAAATGTGATCTCTCTATAAAATTATATGTATGTCTTTTCATATCTTTTTATCTCTCTTCTCTCTCTCCTTTTTTTGTTTTTTATTTTTTTTTTTTTTTTGGTAGGATTCCTTTATCTTCTGTTTCAGATTGCCTTTATTTCACTCTTTTTCTAACTCCTACAGGCATTATTACAGCAACTGGCTCTGTGTCAGTGACTCACAGATCTATGTCTGTTCTCCATGCCCCAGTTACCCCTGTCTTGTTAGTGTCTTCTCAAAGTTATTGCTCCTGCTTACCCTCTCGCAGGTACTTTCCCTCCTACTTTTGTCACTGTGGAAAATCTCAAAGTTCTTCCCATTTTGTAGGTCTGGTTTTGAGCTGGGCCTATCTACAGATAAATCTAATTCAAGCTTATAGCTGCACTGTAGATTTCTTCTGCAGAATACCTTCAAGCTACATCCTTTCTTGTCCATCTCAAATGGGCACAGACCATACTCTTGTAAAGACCCTTACATAGTATCTACCACAAAATCTTTTCGCTTCAGTACAGGCAGATGTCAGTTTTGCCCTCCCATGTCCTTTTTGTCCTGCTGAAGCAGTAATTTTCCTGTCACACCAATTTTCCCTTCCTATTCCTCTCCACTCTTCATGGATGATCTGTTTTTCCTATCAAATTATTAGCTTTCTTTTTCACTTTCAATCTTTCATGTACTACCACCATGGTTAAGGAAGAGTCACACCCATGAAGCAATGTCTGAATGACACCGATGTGTTTGATCTTGAGGTTCTTTTTAGCCTTTTTCCATGATTTCATGATATTGAGATGTAAAAATTCACTTCCAATCTTTCCATAGTGCACCCATCATCTCCACAATTATGTTCATGCATCATTTTGGTTTTTACCATGTTGTGGTTCCTCTTCCACTTAACTGTTTCTGAGCTATTAGGCATAAACCCCAGCTACTGCCCACAATGAGCAATGCCATTGAGACCATGCTTCAGCTACTCAACAGCCTGCCCACAGCCTTTGCTATTGCACGTAGGCTAGGAGGCTTCCAAGGACAAATATTTTGCCCTTTGTTCTTCAAGTCCCATGGGGATCTTCTTTGTGGTTCAGAGTCCCAGACATTGCCATAAAACAAGCAATGCTGAGCACCAAAGACCTGCCCCCACTCTGGTAGTGTGTAAAAGATGGATTGTCACCCTTGACATGATACCCTTAAGCAAAGTTTGTGAATTTCTGATAATGTGGCTTTGCTTGGCCAGCTATTGGTGCCTGTGTGTTTGGAGTTCCCCCACTGAAGACAGTTAATTTTCACTCTTTACACATGAAGTTAGCACAAGCCCTGGGCAACTTGTGCAGACTTCAAAGGGGGGCAGAGAAGAAAACCTCAAGGCCCTTTTACACTAAGGGCAACAAATACTTTTAAGATTAGTGGTATGTTTTCTTAAAATTCAGTTAAAGAAAAAAAAAAAAAAAAGCCTTGGATCAAAATAGAGACATTTCTGAATGCAATGCTGTGCTGTGGTTAAACATGTTCAAGTACAGTCAGTTGGTAAGCTGATTTCCATGGAGCATGTGGAGACAACACATGACATATTCATTCTTACCCAACAACAATCCTGAGCTGAAGTGTGCTATAAAGAAATAGCCTGGGTCAGTCTTCCTGCCCAAGGACCTTTCAATTGCAGAAGGAACACTTCAGTTTTCTTTCTTGGAAGACTTTGTGCTGTTCTATCAGAGAGCAGAGTGGAAAAAGTATTACGTGACAATAAAGTTATTGATTGTGCCTGTCTGGAGTGGGAATAAAGCCCTGAAACTCCCCCGTACGGTCTGTGGGAAACTGCACGTAGGTACTGGAGAGCACAGACCTCTTACACTGCCTCCACAGCATGAACAATAACCGTACATTTTAAATGCCTTTTAGGCATTTACATTCTCATAGACTTGAATTATGATTTATTATATTTACATGAGAGAAAAAGTAAAGAACAATACAGAAAAGATAAAGAGTGGGGGTGGGAGGTTGTCTGCTAAGAGTGTTTTCATAAAGGCTACCCCCATTCTGGCTTATAGACTGAAATAATCCTCATAGGCACTGCATTATGAATGGCTTTAGGCTCAGGTCATAGAGTGCATGTGTAATAGCCTATGGCCTGAATCTGCCTGTGTGCTGCTCAGTACTGAGGTTTGTAATCTTGCCTCATAGGTACAGCTGATATTAAACCAAGAATGATTGTTATAACCAAGATTCCTTCCCCCAGCCCATCACAGTGCTAGGTTAGGCTGCAGTTGTACAAACACCTGTGTCAGCACCACAAAGGCTGGAAACCTCTGGTGGTAATGGGGGCAGCAATGACTAAGTGGGAACAGAAATTAGAAGTGTCCTACAGCAGAGCTGTCACAACAGAGAAGTCTAGGTTGCCTGGTCTCCAGCTTCCCAGACTTTCCTGTCTTCAGCTGTTTGTTCCTCTTCCTGGTCCCTTGCTGGGCACTGAAAGAGGACTGTGCACGCTCAGCTGCCTGCTCCCTTTGAACTCTAGTGACTGTTCCCTCCTGCAGAAATGCTGTGCATAATTACTCCTGGGAACCCACTTCCTAAAAATTGCATTACACCCTTGGAGTAATCTAAGTTATTTTAGAGATGCCTAGTTTAGTTCTGAATTTTAAAGCCATGGCAGCAGTTTGAGAGGTGGATAATTTTCTTTCTCCTTGGAGTACACATTCAGCTCTGTGCCTTTTAACATGTATCTATATTGCTAAACTGACCTCCAGCCTTACTTCTCAGACCAAGCTAGTTTAATTCCCCTATTACTTACATTCAAGTTAAATGTTTAGGATAAGCTGCAGAGCTCTCCACAGTGGGATATTCCAGCATTATCAGCACCACACTGTGTGTCTTAATTCTCATTTATGCAATCTGGAGTGATAACACCAGGTGCATTACTGCATAAAACACCAGCTGATATATTTCTGGAGCTTAGACCTCCCCCCGATGAGTGTAAATACCTTGAGCATGATCTGACTGCACTCTTAACAGGGGCTGGAATAGGAGAAACTACGAAGGTTACGAAAGTCAGCACTCAAATCCTCTGAGAGACCTGCTCTGAGCTTAGATTATGGGTGCATCGTTAGAGCATGAGACAAGAATTAAGCTCATTTAACAGCTCTGAATTCCATCATGATCCTTCATGGTGAAAAAGACACATCTGTTTCATTACATGAGTTGAATTTGGAATTTGTAATCCTACACCTTTTTCTGCTTTTCGTGAATTGTAGAGGCATATAATGCAGTGATTTCAAATTACAGTTCTAATAAATGTACAGTTTGTTGAAATCATATCTATTTCTTTATTTAGGCAGTTTAGACTAACTTAAATTAGTGTTTAGTTCCTTTCTCCTCACTTGACAGGTAGGAGGATGATAAGAGCTTGTGTTCAGGCTATTCATTCTGGAACACTTTTGTATCTGTCATGTTTTTGTTCTCCATCTCATGGCAAAACGGGTAACACGAAGAAATGCCAGTGATCCATTATTTGTTTTTTAATAGTAAACTCAGTCCAGCGCTTGTAGATGGAAATTTTACATGAATAAGTGTCCAGTCAAGCAGTAATTTGTCACTAAGCTGAAATTATGCAGAGTTCTCTTGGACACTGTGGTCAGTTTTTGATCTGGAAAGATCTTGGATATGCTTTCATGATAATTTAGCACATCTTTTCATGTCATTTTTGTATATATTTATAATTTTATAAATTATTTTGATACTAGTATTAGGTTCTTGCCTTTTACTACTATTTGTAGTCATTTATAGAAATGACTGACGGTAGTAGGTATATTCTCCTGGCTCTTGCTGGCTGTACAAAACCAGCAGGATTTTTATGGCAAATCTTCAGACTCCTGCCTGAGAAAACTCTGTATAACCAGAGTCCTCTGTCTGTGTTCCTTGTTTCTTCCCAGTCTTTGAAAAAGCAATGTTTAAAGCCAGCGCAGCTATCTGTGATTCATAAACTTGCTAAAACTTTTACTTCATCTTCAAGGATCCTAAGTTGTGACATAGAAAAGAAAATCTCAGTCTAAAGCCCTGGCATGAGATGTGTCTGCTTTCCCTGGCTGTTCCCTGCACTGGGGCTTCTCTGGATGAAGCTGCCTCTGTTAAGGCAAAATGTCAGGCAGAATCCCTCCACCTCCTCCCTTCTGAATTTGATAACAGTGTCTTTTTTTCCTCTTTTATTTGTCTGTTTAGGTGATAATCATAGGAAACCATGTGATAGCCTATGACACCACAGCTGTTTGCAATTCTACTTTTTGTATTTATGCAAGTCCCCTGAGGTTCTGTTGAGGGAGTATTTTGCAGCCAAAAGGAATTTTGCCATGTGCATTTGGTTTGCAAACCATTTTTTGTATATCTTTTCACAAGCTCTTTATTCTTGGAAGAGTGGGGAGCAGAGTGGGAAAATTACCTATTTTTTGGTTAATTTACAGGGGGCTTTGACAAATATTCCATGAAAAACACAAAAGTCCCCACATGCTTGGAGTAAAGCCAAAGTCTCCATTTCTGTTTGAACGTAAGTGACAAGCTCTTTCATTAGCACCTATGGTGTCTAAGACACTGGTCTTCAGCTGCTTTACCTCTCTGCTAAAAGATATTTACATATCACAAACTTGAATCACGTAATTTCTCAGATTGATTTCTTGTAGGAAAAGAGTAGTTGGAAAGGAGAAAACAACCGATGGGAGGGAAAAAGTGTTACAGGAAGTGAAATGCAAATTCCAGATACCTGGAAGATAAATGCTGCCCCAGTCTATGTCCCCCTTGTAAGTTGCCATTGGTTTTATTTTGTTGGGTTGCTTAGTTGCTGGGTTTTTTGTTAGTGGTTTGTTTTTTTTTAAAGATGATTTATATTGGAAATTTGTGCTCCTTCATTCTTCCCCTACTTGAATCCTTCCTGTCTAGGTTAAATAATAATTCCTAGAGTTTAGAATCACAAAGTGCCTTTTTCTCCCAAACCCTTTAGAAGCACAATAAGCACAGGCCTTTAGGTCACAGTGACTATTTTCTGGACCCAATGATTTTTATAGCACAGGTAGAGCTGTAGCTAGCTTATAAAATGACTACCTAGCTGAAAACAAAAAGTAACTTGTCTTCATGGTTTGATTTTTTTTTTACAAACAGTAGTATCTCTAATGTAATTTACCCTGACCACCTACCTGCATTTTTGCTAGTGAATGGAGATATGCAACCATTTTTAATATTCTGTGGTAATGGCCGGTTACCGTGCATGAAAGCATCAGCTGAGTAGTTGTAACATGTCTACAGCTCTTCTGTGACACTGTGGGCTCACAGTGCTGAGGAGCAGAAACAGAGAACATTAGGATGAAGAAAATAACTCAATTTACTTGTTAGGAGTGAAATTAGGATGACAGGTCAGGAGCTGAAAGATGAACGAACGTCTTGTACTTTTGTAGAAGAAGAATCAGTTAAACTAATTAGACAAAATATCTGATAACTAGACTGAGAAGGCGGTACTTGATAGACTTTTCTGTCCAACTTCTTACACCTTATGCTTCCCAAAGCACTGATTTTTTCCATTTAAATAAAAAAAAAAATGGTGTAAGAATTCAAGCTTAAAAATAGGATAACTTTTTTAGACATGTGGGTAGTGTAATTATATTTCTGGCTGTGCCTCTGCTGTGACCTGGTGGGAGTTTTATGGGGTTTTGCTCTGGGAAGGAAGTGGGTTTGAATGGAAAACCGTATGTTGATTGTGCTCATATGCAGTAATAAATGCAAGGCAAGATTTGTGGGAGCAGTGAGATCTTTAATTGCAGAATGTCATATAGTTGGAAAAAAATAAACAAGCTTTCAGACCTATAAGCCCTTTTCCAGGTCTGAAACAGAAGTTGCTATCTTCAAAGCTAAATACAGGTGAAGAACAGTTATTCTGAGTTTGATTAGATTGCTAATCAGTTGGAAAAAAGGATAGCTGGAACTGCAGCTCTTCATGTGAGTTTCTGATCATTATTTCTCACTAAATTACCAAATCTCACACAAGAAAAACATAAAGTGTGAGAAATTTCTGTATTTTTGTTATGAAAGGCACGCCTGACTTATTTCACCTATTTGTTTCTCTATTTTGATCAAGATTAGGGGACCTTGGACATCTCGCCTTAATTCCTTCTCTTTCCATTGCTTCTGCTCCTGGGAGGTAGTAGCTTTGCTGTACATTCTGAAATCTGTGCTGAATTTTGCTTGAATGTTAGAACATGTTTCTACCCTGAAGTGAGTGTTCTCTGCTTTTTTTCACCCATGGACTCCTGCCTCTGAGCAATGCTTAGGAAAGGGAACATGGTTGTCTTCTCATTCTGCAAACCAAAGAAATTATGCTGGTATTCCAATGGCTATTTTTTTTTTTTTAATAATGCTAATATAGCAAGTCATTATTCTGGTTATTTAATACCTCAAATTCTGTAAATTCAAAATCTGCACAATTCTTAAAAAGGTAAGCACCTTCTGAGTTAAAGGAAGTACACTGTTGCATTAGCACCACTTCCTATATTCTGTATTTGAAATATTTTTTTCCTTCTTTTGAGACAGACACATAATTCAGCACTCCTACAGTGTGAAGATTTAATTTTAGGAGGCAACAAACAGACAGTTTATTTTGTGGCTTATTATCAAAGGTTTATAGATACTTGGAGATATTTAAAATTCTGTATCCTCAAGGTTTCGGGAAAAAAAAAAAAAACAACCCAAAACCAAGAAACCACACGAATGCCCCCCAAAACAAACTTATGTTTTCCAACCAGATCTGTGACCTCAATAGCATGTATAGATAATTGTCCTGTAAATCCAAAAAGGGAAATGGGCTTATCTTTTGTTATCATCCAGTGAGTCTTCTTGGCTGTAGTATGTCTTCCCTTTGTTTTAAGATCATGCACCCTCACAACCCACAAAGCAAATAGACATCTGAAAGTGTCTTTAGAACAGCTTAATTTCTCTGAAAGAATGATCGACAAGAAATGTTTGTGTATGGCACAGCAAGCAGACTTACTCTTACCTCTCTTGGCAACATAGCCTACACTCAGTTAACTGGACATAACCATAAAGAACTAATAAACTTTCATGCTAACTGAGCTTGTTATTGTGTATATGAATTTCAGAGAGGAATAGTGACCCATGTTTACAGTCATATCTTATTTGTAAAATTTCTGATCAGATCAATAGGTATTTTAATTCTGCAAAGCACATCCCTATAATTAGTAAAAATAAAATGTAAGCAATGTGCTTAATAATAGGCAAGCATCTGTAAATATTTTAAGTATGGAAAAATAAAACCAATATTTTAATTGGGATTAACACTTCGAACAATGGAGTCACAGAAGAAAATTGGTAGCCTTTGATAAGATTGAGGAGGTTTATTGTAATTCCATTGAACCAATGATTTTACAAGCAGGCTATGTGCATCATGGCAAGAAAAAATACTCTGTGAGGAACTTGTTTTGATTTGAGACATTTTCAGAGGGCTATTTTAATTTAATTAATGAAAAATCATAGGTTAATTGCCTTCTGCTTTAATGTGAGGGTATTATGCATGCAGGCATATTTTATTTATATCTTGACTGTTTGATGTACACAATCAATTCAAAAAGGGATAATGAAGAAGTGTTCTGCCCTGTGTAGAATAGTAATTAGGGACTCTAGTGCAGGGTTTTTTTATTAAATATGCAGTTCTGCAAACATGTTTGACATAATGCTGATAAGAGTATTTGTCAAATTTTGCTATTCTCCTCTCTTCTTCTTCCCATACCTTCTACTCCCACCCTTCCTCCCATTTAGTCAAAATACATGGTATGGCATTATGTCTCACTGCCTCAGCAGCAGTCTGACTTCATGTGACTGACGTATAGTGGTCAACAAGATATTGAGGAAAAGCTGCCCCTTGAACAGCTTACATTATGAGAGGTACATATGTTGATAATAGAAATGTTAAGGTTTGTGGGCTTTGGAAAAGCCTATAAAAGGTGCTGAGCTATAATAAGGTGGTGTTATCTTATAACAGCAACTGGGATATATTGGGCAGAGCAGTCACTGTGGCAACAGGAATACCAATTCTTCTGAGCTGAGTCCATGCTGAGTATAAGCCGCAAGGGTGAGAGAGATCATGCAAATGAAAGCTCTTTGCTTCTGTTTTATCAGTTTCCAGTGAAGTCTGAAAGAGCAGAGGATGACACCACATTGTAGACAGGAGCGTCTTCTGATGTACGACATTTTCTTGATCCAATTACTGACTTTTTTTAGAAACACAGGAAGATAGCTACATTTCATTTGGGCAGTTGTGCTATTGTGTCTCTTTTTCTGTTCTTCTACCTCTCATTTTGACTGTATGTCATTTTGTATGTTTACAATACTTCATTTTTTAGATAATTCCAAATTAGGATGTAATAGAAAAACTTTTCTGTGTATGCAACTTGCTTCTTGTAATGGATCAGCACCTCATAGAGAGGATATTAGCTTTCAAGAACCTCCTTTTGAAATACATCCTGAATTATTTTACCCTGGGTCATTTCATGGCACAGGTTTTGTTGCCTTCAGCTGAGACAAAGGTTGTAATTATATATCCTAACAACCTCCAGTGTTCTGCAGTAGTCAAAGATTGTCTTTTTTTGAGGCTCATTGTCACAGAATTAGTTTGGAAAGGGTATTCAGAGGCTAAACCTATCTTATCTTCTCCCCAGACTACACCTAGAGCAATTTTTCACTCTAAGAGTTCAAGGTAACACTATTAATGTACTTTCTTGGCTGAAATTCCTCAGTTCCTGCTGTGATGAAACTCACACTATCAGTCATTATTTGTGCAGTCTGTAAACACTACTCAGTTCTGTCTGTGCACATGGTTGGAACAGCTCTAAGCGGCAGAAATAATTCCTTAGAAAAAAACTGGCAGTAGGCATGATGATGCAAAGAAGCCTGACTGAGCCTGTGCAGTCTAATAAAACTCATCTATGCCTAGAGTACTACAAACCTGAGACTGTTTTCAAGTTAAGTAACAGCCAATATTTGGTCCACAAGAAACTACCCCGCTTGCTCATGGCAAACCATCTGTAGGGTACTACTGAAGGTGTGTTTGTCTTGCTGAGGGCAAAATTAGTGTTGAGTAGGTAACACTGATTACCTAACCTTGAGAGGTAGGAGCCCTCACTAAGGTTTTTCTTTTTTTCTGACATATTTTTAAAAGATGGAATGAGACAAAACAAATAAATGAGGACATGAAAAACACTCTCCAATTCTCTTACATCATGTGGAGAAAATGAATTCATTGCTTCCGGTGCATGCTGGAGCATTGGAGGTAGCAGGGCAACTGAGTACTTGAGCTCACAAGCACACACATGTATGCATACTCACCCTTCTCTTTCTATCTGGCAGTTGTGAGACCAGAAAATAGTGCCTGGTAGCAGCAACTCTTCAGTGATCTTCTTCTGAAAGCGTGAAAGTGGTTGTGTTGCTTCAAACATCAAAACTGTAGTATACAGGTTTTCTGGTAACTGTGTTCTGTAATAACATGACAGCAAAGAAATGCTCATAATTCTGATTCTATAGTTGTTTTTATACAAATTTATGTAGACATGGTTTCCCTTCTCTTATCTTGTAAGAGAGGAACATAAAACATAACATAAATAATCTTAGGTTGTATCAGTTGCACTGCTCAATAGGCCCTCACTGATGGGAGCAGACAGTCAAAGTATCTTATATGGAGAGGACATGGATGCTGAGATCATAGGTGACTTACAAAATGCTGTTCTTTTTCCCAACAGAAAATATTTGCATTGTTTGGTTCTTTGATTTTTATTTCAACACAGTGTAATCAATTCCACAAAAATGATAAGCTTCTTTTAAATACTCAGATTCCAGAGGAAGATCCTTTAGTTTCATTTGGCTTTTCTTAGACTAATATTAGTCCTTACAATAAGATAATAAAATCTTCTTAATTCATACTTATTAGGCTATTATATTTGAAAGATTTCAGAGGCCATAAATATAGGCTTACCTTGAATTTCTAGCCTACATTTATAGGGAAATATATAAAGCTTTTTGCAAACAAGG
>JBCJKH010014542.1:16871-28915 GCA_039877255.1 Loriculus beryllinus | reverse complement strand
CCTGCATTTCCTGCTTGGAACTCCATAGAAAATGGTAGCCTGAAGCAGTGTTCATTTCAGGACAGAAACTACCACGAAAGGCTAGCGTACAGCCCAGCATGCACTAACCCATATACATCCCAGCAGCCGCAAAGCAGTCAGTACGAAACCAGATTTCTACATGGATGCAAGAGTTTAAAATTACTTTTCCCACTATGACTATAGATCAGATATTCCTGTTCAACCAGTATTTGAATTTTGACCTATGGAGGTCCAGGGCTGAAGATATACAAACTGCTGTGTGAGAGACTCTCTTCAAGCCAGTACTAAACTTCCATTACTTGAGAAACTCTCCTTCTGTGGAGCAAGGAGAGTTATCTGCAGTATTTGAAGTGCCCAGGTATTATGACGAGCAGAGAGCTGGGGGAAGGGAGTAAAACCTGCATGGCTGCCACTATGAATGGATCTTGAAGTGTACAGATAACATATCTTTCCTTTTTCCCAAAAGGCTGTAAGACACTCCACTGCTTGTGATAACACGTTTTCACAGGCTACTTTAACCCCTCAAGCAGCTACTTAATGAAGTAGAATAATACAATAACTGGTCTTCTGCTGGGATTTCAGCCTCTGGATGCTGACAGAAAGCCTGGTTTCTCATAGCCCCTTGACTTTGGCAGAATGTCTAAATGCATCAAAAAGAAAGAAGAGCAAAAACCCAAATGCATACCCAGACCCAGGCTTAGCTGTGTTTACTCTGGACCTCGCTGTTATCAACTGTGAGTTACCACAGGAGCCAAGGATATTGCATTACCAGCCCTGCTTTAGAGCAGTAAAGCTTAAGCACAGAGCAGTTAATGGATTTGCCCATGGTCCCACATGTGACCCGACTCACCCCCCAGTGAGTCCTGCAGCACTGACCTTGCATTCCCCCTCATTCCCTCATCACAGAGGCATTTCTGCACCATCTCCCACACCTTCGCTCATGCTTGGAGCAGCTTTCCAAGCTCTAGTCAGCACGCATCAGCCCCTCACCTCATTGAAACTGCTCCTGAGAAATCCCTTTGTCTACAAACATCAAAGAGTAGCCCCTGTGCTTAGCTCGTCGTTTACACAGCATGAGAATGTGGCCTCACATGTTGGTATAAACAGACAATGCAATAAAATATAGGTGCATCTAAACTCTGAATCCACAAGCTGTAAATACGCTGCTCCACCCTTTTCTGATGTCTGTTGTATCTTCATTTATCAAATCTGCCATTTAGACCAGCAAGAGATTCATGAAAAGGGACCCCTGCTCCTGGCTGTTTCCCCAGGTATACCTAAAGCAGACATGGTGATTACACAGTAAGATAGAGAGTCCAGAGTTTCTTTGTAACAGCACAGCTACAGCTTCAGACAGGCTGACTAAAAAGTTGTGAACGCATGAAAGCAAATTGAAACATTCTGTTTTAAAACTGTGATGTCTGGGCACTTTCCCGTGGTTGAACTTAGTTTTTAAGGAGTGTTTGTCTCAAGAGAAGCTAAGCCCGCTGAACCTATTCCAAGACTAAAGAAAGCATATCAGTCCAGACGCCAGTTGTCCCAGTGAACATTTTTCCTCTCTCTGTCCCCAGCCTGTCTGACCTCTCCCCTTGACCAGTGGAGCTATCCTGGGCTGGGTCTGTTCCAGCACACCAGTCTGCAGGGGTCAGAGGTACCACACCGTCAAAGCTGCTATCACAAACACCTCCACAGGATTACAGCATACCAAAAAACCATGGCAAGCTTCCTGGTAGTTTCCAAGTTGATGCATATGCAAAGAATAATGCAAAGTCTTTCACTGCCTTTGGAATATGCCACATAGTGCAATAATCCTTCATTCTCGGCTCCTGAGGATGGCCTCAGTGTTCCTGCTTGCTTTGCACAAAGATAAGTGAGGCCAGCAGCACAGGTTAATCCCAGGTGTAATTCACTGAAATAACTAACAGTTTAGGAGACTCGTTTGTTTATGTAGGAGATGAGAGAAAAAGGAAGCAACATCTTCCTGTTTGCAAATGTGATCCTGAGTCTTCCCAAACCCAGCTGTGCCTCAGTCTTCCTCCAGCTGCTTCCCACCTTCTCTCCAGCACAGTTGAGCTGCTTGCACCAGCACCCCTGGTCCATCCACTGACAGCACTCAAGCAAATGCTTTTGGATAGCATAGCTCACCTGGACTGAAATAGGTCTGGGAGCAACACCAGCAGGTCGCTCCTCTGGGCAGCCACTCCCAGGACACAAACAATTCAGGGCAGATAGAGGCTGACTCCTGGGTCTCAGCCCTGCTTTAATCACAAGGTGGTTCTTCCTTGCCAGAGGAAAAGCAAGGAGGTTGCTGGGCCTTCTGCTGCCAGAGGAGCTGCATTCAGTTTATGAGCAGAGTTGAAAGTATCTGTGCTGCTCCTGGTGTGACTTCAGTGCAAGCCTCTAGAGTTAAAGACACACAGATCAGCTAATTTTCATCTCTCTAAAGTGTAGCTATAAAAATACTTTAGAAGATTATTGTAGGGTGAAAAGAATCATTTTGATGGAGCTAATGAAAAATTACTTTTTTTATCCATGGACACCTTCATTGCCCTCACCTGCAGGGCTGAGATTCTTACAGGAGATCGGAGCAAAGTTCAGTGTCTGCAGCTTTGAGCTCTGCCAAGTCCCACAGCTCACAGCAGTGAGTTGAGTTCCTGCAGATAACAGCCACCAGGCACCCATTGTCTTAAATCATTTTCCTACAGATACTACTAAACTGGATTGGATTCTCATGTACAAAAGGATATGAAGCTTAATGCTATCACATAAGGTATCCAGGCCCAATAACCATTAGATTTTGGAGGGAGATTTGCCTCTGCAAGGACACACTAACATTTAGGAGCTCACCTGAGCACAGCTTGCAAGGCTGCATTCCCATGTCTCCTCAGCCAGCATCTCCACCTTTCTCCACTTTCAGAGGTGAATTTAATTAACTATAGCAATTAATCTGGCATTTAAACTCCACCCAACCTCAAATGTCACCTCACAGCACCTGCTTCACTATAAAGCAATAATAGTAATTACTCTAGGACCTCACAGGATTTTTGGCAAACATGCCCCCAAGTGGACCATCCCATGGAAAATGACAAATCATCATGTCCACAGGATAATCCTCTCCCACTGCAGCTCAGGAGAGGCATGCTGTTCTGCAGGCATTTCAACCAACACTGTCAGACTGCAGAAATCCACAGTTATTTGGAAACTAATGCACTACTACTGAGTGTCAGGTAACCCTCTGCTAGTTTTCTCTTGGATCTTGGCATACAGAACAGTCTGTCATCCAAGGAAAACAGCCAGCTATCATAAAGCTCCACTGCTGTCACCTTCAGGTATCACACATGGAGGGTCTTCCAAAATCTGGAGACATGGTCCATAGCAAGTTAAACTAATAGTCTATTCTTAACAGGAAATAGGCAACGCCATATGAAAACCTTTCCCCACGGCTCAGCCATCACAAACATTTTCCTTCTTGAAAACAACGTGGAAAGCAACTGAACTGTAGGTTTACCACACTGTCTGGCACTGCCTTCCCAAATTCTTATTTGCTACAATTATATGCAAAAGGATTAGCCTGAAAAGTCTTGAAGTGCACATAAATGTTACGAACAGTCAGTAAGGGAGCAGAGATTAGATCCCATGGGCTGTTAGGCACTGGTAGAGTGCATTTGCCCAAGGCTATTCTGTGTAGGAAAGACTATGTTGTGCATGACATTTTACTAGATGGGCAGGAACACATGACAGAATATCTGACAGGAATATGACAGCAAGGTTTTTACATAGCTCAACAATTTTCATATGGATCAATGAAGCAGCTCTGGTCCAACTCAAACTGAAAGAAGTGCCAAAAAAATAAATAATTACAAGGGTAGAGGTTTTTCCATCCCCCCCCCCCTTTTTTTTTTTTTTTTAGGAGTCATTAGATAAAGAAGAAGCTAATATTCTACCTATTTTCAAACTCTGCCATGGCCATTGAGACCAATACTGCAGACAGGCTAAATGCTATACCTAGAGTTTCATTTACACCTATTCAGTAGGAAGGGTAAGCACAACCTGATCCCTCCTGACACCATGGACAAACAGCTCATGGATCCTTGGACAAGGACAAGCTGGTGGGTGAAGAAGATTGAGAGATGTGGCTCCAGCTGGCTGCCCCACAGGTTAGGCCTGTTACACTCAACAACAAGCAGCTTTCTTCAGTGTAAGCAGCAGAGAGTGCTGATGTACCTAGATTGTATGCTGGCTCTCTTCTAAGCTTTCTGCAGCAAAAGGGACTATGCTGGCAAAACATTCATAATCCTGTGGGTGACTAGAGGTCTCAGTGGGGTTTCCAAAGACAATTGCATTTGCTCAGCCAAGGCCAGAGCTCAAGAAAAAATTCATACTATGTATCTGGCAAATACAGGAGGATTGTTGTGTTTTTTTTTTCCTGTGCAGACTAACAGAGCACTTTGTCATTGCTATTTCCCCTCATACTGTTTAAATTCACACCCAAAGCTATGAGGCACAGCTTGCGCAGTCTGATCAAAAGGTAGAATTTCTTATGCCAAGGTGCAACTCTTGAAGATAAAACAGCAGAGATCCAGAAGGTTCTGCCACTCTCACAGTACTTCAACTATACGCAGCAGGACCCAAATACAGCGAAACTGAGAGCACAGCTCACAGGCCTTTGCTCTGGCTGCATGTTGCAAAAACACACAAGAGGACTCCTCTGACCCAGTCTTCCTGGAGGGCCTGCGGGTGTGCTGGTGGCATCACCACAGAAGCCCCTGGTCAAGAGGATCAGATTATCCTCTCACCATTGGCTCCAAACAGAGCACCAGGTTTAGCCAGTAAGATGACCTGCAGTGGCTTAGAAGCAAAATGCTGCCAATTAAATTAAATTCTGCTGGCCCACTTAACCTCTCATTTGGGAAAGAAAAGTAGAGCATCCTCAAAAATTGAGTTTGCTTAAGTTAATTAGAAGTAAGAGCAGCTATTTTATTATTCCAACACAGGAAAATGTATTGTTACACAAGTTAGTGATCTTGCAACTCTTGCCTTTTGGCCTAAGCTTTCACAGATGATGATGTTGGTCTTAAAGATGTCAGCCCTCATTTTTAAGGCTTAAACCTGTTACAAGATAGAGAAATCTTAAAATAAGAACCAAATGCAGCTGGCACTCAGAAGCCTACATGAGGAAAGCTTGGCAACATTCTTGACAACTATTTTATTTATCAATTTATTTCAGATCAACAGGGTTTGATATTGTATGTCAAACTTGGAAGTGTATATTGAAATAATTGAGAAAAACAACTTCGACAAGTTAAACTATGGCCGTCAGGCTTTAAACTAAGTTCTGGGGTTTTGGGATGGGGGAGAAGAGTTAAACAACAAAAGGGGGTTTGATTTGTTTTATTTCTTTTTTAATAAAAATGAATAAAGGCTCAGATAGCAAGAAATGAAAGACACTGGTTTGGATGGAAGTGATTTTTGTTTATGATGATATTTTATTCAGAAGAAGCATTAAGTTCACTTCAATTGACCCAAAGCACTCTTTCACAGGGAGACACTGAAAAGTCAGAGGGTCTGCTACTGCTGCATTTAAATCAGCAGCATTGATATCCATTTAATTTCCTATGTGAAAAAAAAAGGGGGGAGGGGAAAAGGGAAAAAAGTCATTAAAAAAAAGCCAGTGAAGTGACTGAACAATGCTGTACAGTCACCGGGACAAGAGCAGATTCAGGCTCGACACAGTCTGATGCCAATCCCCACACAGCGCATGGAGAGCTCTGGACCCCACCAGATTCAAAGCCTGTTCTAGCTCTCTGCTCCTGGACACCCCTGGCTGTACTGCTGGAAGCCACCACTGCAGGCAGAGCTGGGACACTGCCACCACAAGTTCCTCTCCTTTTCTAACTTCAGGTGCCCCTGTGCACACCACAGAGCAAGCACAGCTAAATCCCACAACCTCTTCTCAAGAAGGCATGAGATCAGCTAGCAACGGCCTATACTTATTTGAAGACCATACACTTTGTACAACAGAAACCATCTTACTCCATTGCTGGTCTCTGGCATGGAGGCTGACTTTGACATCTACAGTTACACTCCTCATCTTGCCCAGGAGCAGCTGCTCCATTTCTCTGCTACAGTGGTTTATTTTGGCGTGTTATTCTTATTTTGTAAGAAGTGTTTTGCATTTGTATAACCATATAATTTTGTAGCTGCAACTTTCCCTTCCTTACTTAACAGGTGATGCTGTACCAAGGCATATGCTGGTTGTCAGTTTGACATGTTGGGGCTCATCAGCTTTTTGCTGGGAACAGCCTTTGTTTCCAAGGTCTGGACCAGAGAAAGACCCTTGCACCAATGTTAACTCAAGCCTCACTAAACAACAAGGCAGGAAAAAAACCCACCCACTTTTCTGTGTTACAATTGTACTTCAGATACCTGCTTAGCCTCTGGGCTCCTTCAGGGTCAGAGGCATGGGACTAACACTTTGTTTCCCCTTATGCGCATGCACTTCAGGGTGGGCAAGAAGGTGGCAGACAGTTGTGGAAAAGGCATGAAGGTGAGGAAACAGATCATGTTCAGTTTTGAGAGCTAAAGCTCTATGAAAGCTCAGCCCATGAACAAAACTAAAGTGTCCCACAGTCCCAGTGAGAATCCCAAGCAGCAAGAAATGTCTGTTCAGATAAATCAGGAGAAAATGTTCTGTTCTTTGCAGGTCTCTGCTCTACTCACCCAGGACACTGTTCAGCCTCTTCTTAGGAGAGGCCATGGTCACAGATCTCAGATTTTGCAAGCAACAGAAAAGCACATGAAGTTGGCACTGTGACTCAGCCCATGCCGGCAAGAGCCCTGAGTCATGCCACTCTCACCCACATCTTGACCTTCCCAGGTGTCAGCAACACCAAAGCCAGTTAAGGCGCCATAGACTCACTCCAGTTCCATTTTCTTCAAGTAAGAGGACAGTTTTGATAAAATCAAATAAGCCTGTGCCTAATGTTAGTTTCTTTCATCAAAGCTTTCAAACAATACTCAGTTCAAATCAGTCTCATTTGCACTTGTTGCATAAAACTATGTGTTTTACCTATGTGTCATTGTGCTATACTGAAGACATGGTGCACCCAAGACACAATCTCAGTTTCTGTCCAGCACACAGATGTTGGAGACTAAGATGACATTATCGCTGCAAAAACACATTAGATCAGTTGACAAAGGAATGACTTAAATCACTCAAAGACCAAGGGGGAGAGTGACAGTCTTTTCTAAATTTACATTTTTTTTTACTCTTTAGCAAGAAACGAAACAAAATCTACATTAAGGACGCGATTGAGATTTACAAAGTGTAAGCACTTGGAGTTACAAACTGCCAGAATTTCAGATGTCAGTGTAATCTCAGTTCAACACTCTTGTGAATGCGCACTAAGAGACAGGTTTTACTTATTCGTATCACCCACCAATGAATGCAGGCACCTCATGAGTGGAAAGCAGAGCTGCATTACCATAACACATTGACAGAAGTTTAGGAAGGGGAGAGGAGAGAGGAAAAAAAAATAAATTCCAAAAACCCACTGAAAATAAACTGGGGAACATAATACTGGATTGAAACAAACTGAGAATGCATGAGGAGTTGCTAGCATAATAGCCCACACCAGACACATACAGCCATAAGATACACCTCTGTGACCTACAGAGTCATCTTTAGCAGTCAAAAGCAGAGTGGACCTTAAATACTTTTGTTGGGTTTTTTTGTTGGTTTTGATGTGTTTTCTGTTTGTTTTTTTTTTTTTTTTTTTTTTTTTTTTTTTTTTTTTTTTTTTTTTTTTTTTTTTTGTTTGGGTTTCTTTTCTTTAGGTGGGGAAATGGAGGGGAGGTGGTGGTTTGGGGGTTTTGTTTGGTTTGGTGTTTGCCTTTTTGAAAGAAAAGAAATAATCAAGATTTTCAGCATCTTTTCCCTCTTAATCTCAAGAAGCATTTCTTTCTGAGCATGTTCTTCAAAGTAAATTACAGTACAGGTAAAAGAACAGTATTCAAAACTGAACAAAAACGTAAGTAGCCCACAAGTATCTCTTATACAACTTCTTATCTTCATTTTGATCTTCCACATAGATGCAGATTTGTTGGGAAGCATAAAGAAGGTCATGCTATGTATTTCTGAAGCGCCAGACAAAACCACATTCAATTATTTAAAATATCATCCAGCTAGTATGGCATTTCTGCTTACCTCTAGGATTGAGAAACAGAAGTTTTTCCTTAATTAAAATTGCAGCTTGGTTTAAATCTTAAGGCCACTCCTGATCATCCTTCTAAAACATTCAAGAAAATGGTTGGCCTCAGAGTTGTTCAGCTATAGCCACGACTGAAAGAAGAGTCCTTGAACTGATCAGAAAAAAGAAAAGTACAGCTCTAGGGAATAAGTGTGCATTCTTGGAAGAGACAAATTAAACACAAATGTGAAAATACCATTTCAGGCTTTTTTTATTACAGATTTTCCCTGTAACTGAAAAGAAAAACTCTACAAGATACACAGGTAAAATAGATTCTGTTGGGTTTGCCCAGAAATGTACTCTCATTTTAAGTAGTGCTAGCATTGCCAGCTCAAAGCGTTTAAGCACCATCATGACTTTTCAAGCCCTGAGAATCTTGTTATTTGCCTTATGGCTTTTTCACACATTAAATGCACTCAGATCACAATTTAAGCTTGACTCCATAACCATCTTGGTAATATTGAGACTCCATATTGTTTCCGCAGAAACACGAGAGTCAAAAATATAGAAAAGCAAAGGATTTTAATGTAACTATGACTTGATGGACTAGAGGATGTGAGCACAAAATACTGCAAGAATAATAATTAAAATCACAGGACTTGGAAGTGCTTAGGCAACCTCATGAAATTTACTAAATTTTCTAGCATGTATTCCCTCAAACTCAGACGCCTCCAAGAGCAGGGGTATCACAACTTTCATCAAAGGATGTTGTTGCTGTCACCTTAACTTAATCATTAAGATTTTATTTTAGGTCTATTTCTTTCCTACAATTCTAGCTCATACATCTTTTTGTTTACTTCCCTTCTCCTGCATTGCAGCCATTCAGATACTAAACAGGGGCTTCCTAACTCGCACTCCCTCTGCTGAGACTCTCCAGTGGTGCAGTGGATTTTGATTTTAAATTTTATTTTTAATGGGCTATACATAATGCTCTTCATTCTAAAGGCATCCTGGCATTCTCACACACCTTTTTCAAGCTGAGAAAGAGAAACCAACCCACTGAGCTTTAAAAGGTTCAAGTCAGATATGTCTGTGGATTTTTTTGGTGGCTTGATGCAACTGGACAGTGTCACTGATTTGTCTCTGCATTTAATTACATGTTCTGAGCAAACCAGAAACCATTCATAGTTCTAATAGTTTCAGCATAATATAGAAAAGGAGAGAGCTGCTTATTCTTCCCAGAGACCTTGATATCATCAGTAGCCCTGGATTGCACACACCACAGCCTTGTTATATATACTTTGTGTTGCATAGTGCTTGACCTAATATTATACTGATGAGCTCACTCTGTACCTAAAAGATACTGCAGAGGAGGAGAGGAAGACAGAAGAGCTTGGCGTTTGTGCCTAAAACACTTGCACAGTTGTGGTGTTTGTGGACCTCAAAATCAGGTATGGAAGAGGACCATGAGGTCATCTGCTCCATCTTCCTTCACATGCTATGCAGTTTATATTACATTGCATATTACACCTTTTTAGGTGGCTATATGAAGGTCCTAAATGACTGAAGTAGCCAGAGCTTTTTCCTTTTTTGATATTCACCCCAAGCCTCCACCACCTTATGGTATGACACCTCTCCTTGGCTACACGCCTTTTATACCACATTGATCACAGCCTTTCCTGTACATACCCAGCTTTGTGTCTGTCTTGTCTGCTTGTGGCCACAGTTTAACCTCTCCTGATTACTGTCATCCTTCCTCAATTTCACCTTTCCAAATTGTTATGTTCTTCTGTTTTCAACCTCCCCCCAACTTAATCCATTTACAATGAAAGTCATAATATGACATCACACCATAAATTCAGCAACTGGATGAACAAAGGAATCACCCAGTACTTTACACAACGTGCACAGGCCCATTCCTTAGTACAACACAATTCTGATTCAGTAAGCGCTGTCAAGAGGATTTTACAAGAGGCTGAGCCAATATTGGGGAAAGAAAAGAGACTTTTTTTTTCTTACTAACATACCATGAACATTTGTTAGAATTGAAAGGCAAATTTCTGATTAACCAGATTTATGACCTCTTTAACGTTCAAGCATTTGCAAAAAGTGAGTGCAAAGTTCTGCGCTCATGAATATTCTACCTCACATGAGCAAACTGTCGCCCAAGGTAAATTCCAAATTGTTTGTGTTTGTAAAATCAGGAATGCTAATTAGTTATATAAGGCACAATGTATTGTTTCTGTTCCTTAACTTGATGACAAAACTACTTAACACATCTTATATTGCAAAGTGTGAAAATTACCGATATAAAATTTATCACTCATTTTGGATTGGTTAATTACACAAGTTCCCACACAGATTGCCTATGGCATATTTGTCTAATGATCTAATTATTCCCTGAAGAAATTAGTGAATAACTTTACATGACAAACCTGACAATTTCACAATCTGCTCCTGGACAATTTGTAAATAGATAAGTTTGATGATATTTTGATTTTTATCTATTGGTGAACTAGTCAATCAGAATTGCGGGTCTTCATCACCTCCAGAAAAATCAGACTGTTTTTATTTTAAATAACTATTTCCCCCACAGGCTAACTGGGTCTGCCCCAAGCATTACACATTTGCCTGTTTGTTAAATGGGTTGAGAATATGATTAAAGTAAATGGAAAAATAACCTAAATCAAGTGTGGAGTAGACAGCCAGTGCCTATGGTTTCTCTTTGGAGAAAGCTGAGCAGCATGTGCAAAAATAACATATCTAGAGGCTCATGAAGGCTAGACAGAGGTCACTTAAAGTCTGTCTGCCTAGAAACTCAGTCCGCGAAAATTTCATCAGATTTTTATGTCCCAGACCAGCAAAAAATTGATCTGTGTAATCTGCAAGCTGCAAAATACCAAAATTCCTGTGCTGTCAGAGCCCAGTCATAGTAAGGCTGATGCTTGCTATTGAGGTCTGTATTCAGCACCTGCATTCACAAAGCAATAGTGCGGGTGGAGCACTATGATGCTCACTTTGGCTCTGTAATACAAGACTGAACAAAGGGATCATGTAAAGCCCTTCAAAACCTGATCCCTTAACCCTCTGATAGTCGGGGCTGTGATCATCAATGGTACTGCCACTGGGTCTATATGGAGCTGCTAGTACAGGAGAGCTTTGCTCCTACATTCAGCTTACCAAGAGCTTCTTGATACTAGACAGGGTTTTAAAGACACAGAGGCTGCATTTCTTACAATGCTATAGTAAATATCTTCAGAAGGTGGTCAGTAACAAATCGGAAGACTTCAGAGAAGGGGAAGAGCTATTTTATAATGGCCACAAAGAACAAACAAACAAATTGAAAACAAACCAGCAGAACTACTAAGGCTTCTTTGTGGGACAAAAAACATAGACCAATTCAACAGCAAAAGGACACGAAAAACTGGCCTTCTGGAACACAGCCAGCCTGGTTTGGTTGCTATGACTAGAAAAAGAAGAGTAGTCCTCCCTTAGTTAGCCTCATTTAAAGATACCGAGCACTGACTTCACATATAAAGCCTATTTTCACAAGATATCGTACCTTGCACATAATAAAGTCTGACAACAGGTCATTTCAGTGGCTAGGGGCATGAACAGCTTGCAATAGAGTACACATCTAGATGCAATCACTAGTCAACAGCACCTTCACTCTGCCAGATATATGAAAAATAGTGTTAAAATACTAAAGGTCACCTTGAAATGAATCAAGCCTTCCAGCATATTCTGATCCATACACAGCCCTGACCAGGCACAGAACAAGTCCTGGCAACCACCACTGTGTGGAAGTTGCACATCTTGAATGGAAAGCAAGGA